>PVHP010005391.1:0-65552 GCA_004024765.1 Zapus hudsonius
CCCGTTAAACCACTGGGGCCAGTGGAGTTGATTAGAAAGAAATCCCCTTCTCTTGGGATATTCCATTACTTCTTCCAAGACCTGGGCTGAACTAATTTCAGCAGATCCTGTGTTCTGCCTCGTTCTGCATCACCCTAGTGCCTGCTTGGCCGCGGGGCTCCTGAAGACAGCTAGCTGTCTTCCTCCTGCCAGCTGTATTCTTGCTTGTGATCTTTTCATTCTCTCAAGAGGATCGAGCACAGTGGAGTATCCGAGGGTCTCTCAGAGAACCTGAGAATCCTTGCAAAGCCCTAGAAACCACATTAGCTCAATCGTGAGCCATCTGCAGGGCCAGAGGTGGGTGGTGACTGTTGGCTTCATCCTGGCAGAGGCCTGTCTGATGACTGCATGTTTAAGGCAGTGTTCCTGGCCAGCCTGGGCTAAATTCCACAGACTACACCACTGGAGGTTTCTGAGTGGTAGGCTTATTCTCTTTGAGTATACATTCTCTTTCCCCACCTCTCACTCTGCAGCTTAAAGCTGACATGTATTAGAACTTTCTCCAACTATCAGATGGGCTCGGGAGGCTTCTGGTTCCAGGGGTAACACCATCAAGAACCTTGATTTTCATGAAGCAAAAAGTCTAGTTATGGCTTTTAATATTTAAGCAAAGGTTCCAGTCTTTCTGGAGACATGCTTCAGTGTCTGGTCTCATTGGTGAAAGGGCCCATAAGCACTTTCTAGAAGTGAAAACTACTAGTGTCAGCTATGACTTTACAGGTGCCAAAGTTTGAAGGGTTTGGGCTCAGGGTCAACCTGAACTTGAATGTTTTGCATTGTTTCTCCTTTCCAGAGCCACTGGATAAATGCAAATTGTATAAAGATAGAAGTGTCAATTAAGAGCATTCCCACAGGGAACTATTGTTGACACTTGCCCACAAGGAACTAAATTCCCACCAGAAGGACTTTCAGTTGCTAAAATTCTCGTGAGAGTTAATCGTATCTCCTAAATGAAGGAATCTCTTCTTTAGACCCTCCCCTGTGCTCTCACAACCGTGATTCTAAATGAAGCAATAGACACTGCTCTGCTCCCCCCAACCCCAGGCCAGTGCCCCAATAACTGCTGATTGATGATCCCAGCAGCTGAACTTCTGGGATCCTAAGAGAAACAGAGCTTGGAGTACCTGTGTGTATTTACTTTCTGTGAGTTCCCTTTAGGGCTCTGACCACAGAGTATAAAGAAAACAACTTAGACATCCTTAAGAGGGCGAATGTTTCCATGAATCAGTGACATTATGCAGCCATGAAAGTGAGCTACAGGGAAGGACACATGGAATGGACATATGTCCATCTTCGCAGGTGGGAGAGGTGGAGGTGGGGAGCAAGTGCCAAGTCATAGAGCAGCTCTGCCTTCCAGAGTAAAGGTCAGAGGCTGTCTTGTCTTCTCTGAAATCCTCTTCCTTCGATCCCCAGACTAGGGTCCCACAGGAGACACTCAGGATTGTCTCTCAGGAAGGGTATTTGCATCCTCCCATCCTGAGCTGCTGCTGTTCTGGGTCCCAGTGCTGGCCCAGGATGCCAACAGGCTGCCCATAGATAGATTCCACGTACTCAGTTGGGTTCCCAGTGCTCTGGCATTCTAGAGGAGCGGGCACTGAGTGCCATACAGGCAGCCGGGTGTCCTCTTGAAGGTACATGTGTGTCTTTGCTCCCGGGTGTGGAGTGGGCAGCACCAGCCAGACCAGGGGAGGCGATGACGGTGCCCGTATTTGCACATCTTGCTGTGGCTAAGGTTGCCTGCTCTGCAATTAGAGGGAAGCTCTGCTGGCCAGGAGATCATTTCCCTTAGCATGTTATCATTTGGGAGGAATCAGAGGCTTGTTAGGTTCTTGGGTGCAGTTGCACATGGCCTCTGCATTTATTCCGGCTTCCCTGGTGAACCTCCATGTCCATGTCCACTGAGCTAGCTGCTCACACCCTTTTCTCATCCCGTGGTGCAGGGCTCTCCACATTCTTTCAATCACATATCACTGTTTATGACCATGCATTTATCTGTACGATCATTGGTCACCGTTTTCCCCCCTGGACCTAAGAACAGGTCTTGTTCCCACTCGTCTCCCCGGGGCCTAGCACAGGACATGATAGATTCTCAGTAGCAAGCTCACACAGATTGACACATGCCAACTGTCAGTTGCTTCTAGCCTGAAAACCGGCACCAGCTCTCATCATTAACTGTGTGATCATGGGCAAGTTGTAGGAGATAGATCTACCCCTTGGGTCAAGGTGATTCACACAGTACCTAAACCTAGGATTGCAGGGAATTAAGTGAGAGGAGGGCGCACACCCTGTAGACAGTGTCTTTATTGTACTTTTCTTTGGGTTTCTTCCAGCCAGAAGTGGGGGTCACCTTCTTGATAAAACCCCTCCATGTCCTTGTGGATCTGAGCCTCTCTATGTCACTTCATCCTCTCCCCTCAGTGTCCCCTGGTGGGCAGAGGAGAGGGACACTGGCACCCCTTGCTCTCAAGGGCTCTGCAGTTGCAGATGGGGAGCATGTTTGTTGAACCCTGCTCAGACCTAATCTGATACTGTGAAGCTCTCTGGCTTGACCAGGGGTCAGTGCCAGCCAACAGCCACATACAACAGCCACCCCCCCCCATGAAGGAGCTGGGGTGCTGCAGCACATGCGGTGGTAGGCTTCCCTCTCCTGTCTTGTAAACCAGGCTCCATGCTGGGCCAACCCCTGAGGCTCTCAAAGGGATCCAGATGGGTTTTTGTTTCACTGTGACAGTGACATGGAGATGAACTTCTTCAGGCCCTGAACAATCTGGCATGTTTAAGAGTTTGCATCTGATTCCTAGGTTCTACTGGGGCTCTGTTGGGTGGAGCACCTGCCCACATGATCACTCAGCTAAGTGGCTTCCATCCTGTCTGCTGAGCCCAAAGCTTATTACCTAAGGACAAGCGCTTTAATTTCAAGCTATCTGAGGCCTGGTTTTGCATGACCTCTGATTGTCTAGAGAGGCTGCTTATGCATACAGCGTTCAATCAGAGAGTTCCACATCTGAGCTCCTATTGGAAGTGCAAAGAATACAGAGATGAGAAAAGCTATCTCCTGACCAATAGGATCGTTGCTTATTAGAGAGGCCTTATGGTTATACCATACATGATAGTACCTAAAGTTCCTCAGGATTCTTTCATGGCACATTTTCATAGCTCAGTGAATATTTATGGAGCACCTGTTATATGTGACCCAATGTATTAAGTATGAGCAAAAAAATAGAAAGGTGTGATGCTAGTTCAGAGGCCTCTCTTCACTCCCTAAGTGGACATTTATTGACCATCTCCATGTGTGACCTGACGTCCTTGTGACTGTTAGATGAATCCATTTGGAAAGTGCAAACAGACCCTCTAGCGTCCACTCATCCACAGGCTGAGGACATCACCAGACAGCACCTGAGGCCTATAGCAGAGACTTCCTGGCATTGCTGGGACCTGCCTACCTGATGTTTCCACCAATGTATTAAAAATTCTTTTGATGTGTAACTTCCTTTGTTCTGTTACTATAAAAACTCCACAAAAACGGTTACTATATTGGAACATGGTGTTTGAGGTAACCTGAATCTGTGTTCCTGTGCCATGAACACTTATATTTGACTCCGGAATAAACTCTTACTCCTTTTGTGGTGAGGGCTGTGGGGTTTGTGTTGACACTCTGCTTCCTGGCCAGCATGAGGTGAGCAATTTTTCGCTACCTCGCTCTTTTACCATGACTCTCTGTCTTTCCACAGCTCAAGAAACAATGGAATCTATTGATCGAGGGCTAAAACCATGAGCCTAAATAAATCTTTTCTCCATTTAAGTTTTTCTCTGGGGATGTAGCTCAGTTGTTAGAATGCTTGTTTAGCCTGCAAAAGGCTCTGTGTTTGATCCCTAGTACCACACAAAATATAGTGAGTTTGAGACCAGCCTGGGCTACAAGAGATCCGAGCTCAAAAAAAAAAGAAAAAAAAAAAAAGAAAAAGAAAAAAGAAAAGAAAAGAAAGAAAGAAAGAAAACTACATTAATTTTTTTCCTCTTAGTTATTTGTCATAGCAACAGATGTTAACATAGGTTATATTTAATATATTGTAAGTTCTTTCAAATTGATAAAAGTCGCTGTGATTTGAAGTGATCAATAGGGAAGAGAAAAGAAAAAGTCCCTCTTCAAAATGTAAATGATGCCCACTTTGAAAAAGATATTTAAACTAACAAATGAAATCAAATAAATACAAAGTAAAACATCAAAGAAATACATTTTTAAATTTTTTAACAGAGAGAGAGAGAGAGAGAGAGAGAGAGAGAGAGAGAGAGAGAGAGAGAGAGAGAGAAATATAAATCAGGGCCTTCTTGACCCAGACCATGTACCATTGTGTGCCTCTGGCCTTTAGGTGGGTACTTGGGAACTGAACCAGGGCTGTTGTCAGGCTTTGTATATAAGCGTCTTTAACCACTGACTCATCTTGCTCGCCAAAGAGAAATACATTTTAACACACTGAGTTAATATTTTAAGATGAGGACTCTATGCTTTGCAGAAAAATAGGAAATTTTACTCTTGATAAACTGCACCAGGCTTTTCTTCCAGAAAACAGAGCAATAGCTAAAACTCTCATGTCTGTTAAACCAGGAGCTCCACTTCTGGGAACGTGTCCCGGGACAGTCATTTCGAATGGAGAAGAAAAATATCACGGGCAGAGATGTGGACCCAGTATTCTTGATCAGAGAAAACAGAAAGGAATCTATAGAAATATCCAGTTCTTGGGGGAACCATCTTAAAATTCCTTCAAACAAGGTGAAACCTAACTGTAAATAAGGCACCCAAACTGGCCCATCCATCCAAAACTGCCTCCATAGCTTTTTGTTATGAATCCTTTGCAGGGTTTTTCTTAAAAAGTTTAATTGAGGTATAATTGGCATTCAACAGCCACCTGTGCTCAAACGCACAATTAATAACGTGTTGTGTATGTATGTTGTGTATGTATACATTTGTGAAATAAGCACTGCAATCCAGATATTGAGTGCCTCCATCACCCCAAAATGCTTTCCCAGAGTTTTGCTTTTTCCTCATCTCCAAACTCAGGCAACCTTTGATCTGATTTTGTCACCATGATGTGCATCTCCTTCCTTCCTTTCCTTCTTCCCTCTCTCCCTCCCTCCCTCTTTCCCTGTCTTCTTCTTTCCTTCCTCTCTGCTCCCTCCTTCCCATTCTCTTTCTTTCTGGTTTTTGACATGCTCTAGCTATGTATACTGACCTCCAATTCTCAATCCTCCTGCCTCAGGCATTTTAGAGTTGGGATTATCAGTGTGTGACAATATGCCCAACTAATTCTCTAGACTTTTCTTTAGAATTACACAGCAGGTCCTCTTATTTGTCTGCCTTCTTGCTAATCCGCCCAGCAAAATTATTTTAAGAAACACCCACACTTCTGTATATATGAGATTGTTCATTCCTTTTAGTTGCTCCACCATGTGCCGATGGTTCATAATGCTGATGGACATTTGGGTCATTTCCAATTTTGCTATTACTAATAAAAGCTCTGTTGATATTCATAGATGAGCATGTATCATTGAAAGGATACATGCTTCCATTCTTCTTGTGTAAACACCTGGGAGTGGAATGTATGGGTCACGTGCAGGGTATATGCTTAGCTTAAAAAACCCTGCAGGTCTCTTTCCCCAGGGCTCTACCATTCTTCATCCCCACCACCAGGGCATGTTGGCTCTGTGTCCTTGTCAATAACTGATAAGGTCTGTGTTATCAAATTCATACATTGTAATCGGTAGAGTAGAGCCTCAGAACCAATGGCTCTTTTTAATGAGTTTATTTGCCATCTTTTTATATTTATTCTTTTATGGGTTGTTGTCATGGTTTGATCCAGGTGTCCCCCATAAACCAATGTGTTCTGAATGCTTGATCCCCAGCTGATGGCAGTTTTGTGTTTTACAACCTCACTAGAGCTGTGTTATTGGGGGCGGACTTATGGGGGTTATAAGCCAACTTCCCCTTACCAATGTTTGGCACACCTTCCTGCCGCTGTTTGCAGTGCTGTGGTGGAGGTGATGTCCACCCCTCTGCTCATGCCATCATTTTCCCTGCCATCATGGAGCTTCCCCTCGAGTCTATAAGCCAAAATAAACCCATTCCTCCACAAGCTGCTTTTTGGTTCGGTTCTTTTCTGTGCATCAACAAGAAAGCTGACTGCAATAGCTGTGGTTTTTGCTTTTTGCATATCTTTTACATTGGACTGTGTGTTATTACTGAAATTTTCAGTTACATATACAGTAGATACAACTCCATCAGATATGTGATTTGCAAATATTATCTCTAATCATATACTGTAGCTTGTCATTTCAGTGTCTTTCAAAGAATGGACATTCTTTTTTTAACATCTTTATTGTTAATAATTAGATACATTGTATGAGCAAATCTGGTGGTGAGACCCCCATTTCCCTCCGCTCTGTCCCCAACCCACTGGGGGCCCTCCTTGGTGGGCCGCACAAGGGGTAGCCAGTTGTTTTTTCTTTTTCTTTGTGTGTTGTTGCTGGGGGAGGGGTAATGACTCCAGATAAAAGAATGGCATTCTTAATGTCAATGTAGTCCAATGCAGTCACTTGATAGATGGGGAGCACCACTGTGACTCAGCCTAAAAAGATACAAAAAACATAATCACTAGTTGAAGTAACCCATCAAATTCATGTTGCACCCAAGGTCACAAAGATTTTCTCCTGTTTTCTTCTAGAAGTTCTTTTGTTTGGGGTTTTACATTCAGCTCTATGATATCACTTGAATTAAATTGTGTAGCATGAGAGATGTGGATATAAGATATCTATCTAGATAGATAGATATCATATATCTTATATATATGAAATAGGATAAACATACATATATAGTACATATATATGATACCCAATTATTTATTCCAGCATCTTTGTTCAAAATTTGACCTTATCTTCAATCTTCAACTTCAAGTCTTTGTACTTCTGATGAAATCAACTGAACACATTGTAAAGGTTTATCTCTGATGTCTATTTTTAAATTTTAATTTGAGAGAGAGAGAGAGAGAGAGAGAGATAATGACCACTTACTGCTGCAAACAAACTCCAGACACAGTGCCACTTTGTGCCTCTGGCTTTATGTGGGTACTGGGGAATCAAACCCAGGCCATCAGGCTTTGTAAGCAAGTGCCTTTAACTGCTGAGCCATATGCCTAGCCCAGGGTTCTATGGTGATTCAATGATTGATTTGTCTGTCTTAACAGTACCACCCTAGTTAGTCACTATGACTTTGAAATAAACCTTGAAATAATGCCTCAAATGCTCTAGTCTTGTTCGTTCTTAAAATTTTCTGAATATTTTCATCCATTTGCACTCAATATGAATTTTAATTTTTATAAAAACAATTAACTGGGGTTTTGATTACATTGAATCTATACCTTCTCATAGCTCTCGACTGATGATTTCTTCAATTTTACTCAATCACGTTTTCAGTGTATAAGTCTTGCGTTTATTTTATCAAGCTTGTCTCTAAATATTGCTTTTGTGCTATAGATAAGAGAAGGCTCAGAAGTTAAAGGCACTTGCTTGCAAAGCCTGATGGCCTGGATTTGATTTCCCAGTACTCACATAAAGCCAGATGCACAAAGTGGCACATGTGTCTGGAGTTTGTTTGCAGTGGCAAGAGGCCCCGGCACATCCATACTCACTCTGTGTCTCTCAGATAAATAAATAAATAAATAAATAAATAAATAAATAAATAAATAAATAAATAAATGTATTTAAATAGTTTCAACTTCCAGTGGTTTGCTTTTAGCATATAAAAGCATAATTGACTTTTGCAATTTGATCTTCTATCCTATAAATCTGCTGGAAGTACTTGTTAGTGCTAGAAGCGTTTTCGGAGACTGCATCTGGTTTTTTATGAGCAACATCATGTCACCTGTGCTTCGATAGTTTTACTTCTGTTCTCATCCTCCGTTCCTTTCACTTCTTTGTTTCTACCCCATTACATTGACTGGCACATTCAACGAAATGTTGAGTAGAAGTGGTGAGAAGGGCCATCCTTGTCCCGTTTCAGGAAAACATCGTCTTTCATCATCGCTTAAAAGGTTAGTGAAGGGTTTGTGCAGGAATCCCTTAAACGTTGGTGAGTTTTTCTTTTATGATCAGGCTGAAAGGATTTTTAGCTGAAATGGATGTTGGATTTTTGTCAGAAGTGTTTGTTATATATAGTGAGACAATTGGATCATCCCTCTTCTAACCAGTAAATTATTGTGTATTCAATTATTTGATTTTTGAAAAGTTAAAGCAACCATGACCTCCAGGATAAATCTTAGGTAGTCATGATATAATATATATATACACATTATAATATGTATGTTATATATTATGTTTTATATATAATTATATATTATGTATGCATGCATGTGTATGTGTTGACTTGCTCAAATGTGTTAAAAATGCATCAATAATTATGTGGGATACTCATCTGTAGTTCTCAATTTAAAGTGATTATTGATATTATTAGATTTAAATCTACCATTTTTATCTGTTTTTTTTTTCTCCGCACCCATTCTCTTCTCCTTGTTTTGTTTTTTCTTTTTCTTTTTGCTTCTTTTTGGATGACTGGTATTTTTTCAAGCATGGAAGTGCTTATTTCTGCCTACAGTCCACCAGAGCAGAGCAGGCCTGGCAGTAGGAGTTTGAAGTACTGGTCACATTTCATCCATGGACAGAAAGTAAAGAGCCAAAGGATGAATGCTCTTGGATGAACTATTTTATGGTAACTTCATATCTTCATTGTTGGGGCATTACTTTGTCTTGTGTTATTCTAGTAGGTGATTCAGAGTTAGAAGATATATCTTCATTATATTACATTCTACCTTTAAGAGACTGTGTATGCTTTGTGTATATTGTAAGCACTTTATAACAATCTTTTTGTTTCTCTCTCTCTCTTTTTTGTTGTTGCTTTTGATTTTACTAGGTAGGGTCTCGCTCTAGCCCAGGCTGACCTGGAATTCACTCTGTAGTCTCAGGCTGGCCTTGAACTCACAGAGATCCATCTACCCCTGCCTCCCACGTGCTGGGATCAAAGGCATCTGCCACCACGCCTATTTCTCTGTTTTTGACACTCATGTCACAAATTTCACCTCTAAATATTTTTATAATCCCCTGAGTACCTTGCTGTCACTTTTATTTGACACAGTTAATTTCCTTTGAACCGTTATCAAACAATAGAAATATTGTTCTTGTTTTCCAGTATGGTCTCATTTCTGGTCCTTAATCCCGTTTGTAGAGAGAGCTCCAGTTTCTGTCTAGTGAAATTTTCCTTCGACTTCAAAATGTTTACTTGAGCACTTTTTTTAATAAAAATCATTTATTAATAGATTAAATCATAACCATTAAACTGGAAAATTCTACATTTTAATGTACTTCTATTTCTCTGATAAAAACACAATTTAGAAAAGTCCAGAAAAGCAGCTCTATAAGTGGTATAAAGTTTGTGTGTTATTTGAGCAACACTTGGGGGTTTATATTCCTACTTGAGCACTTTTTAAGTTTGAATCTATCAGAGATGAATTATTTTGGCCTTTGCATTTCTTCAAAATTCATTGTTTCCCATGAGAAACCTGCCACCCTGCTGTCCTCGCTCTTCTGCGGGTACCTCTGCTTCTTTTCTCTGCTTTTAGGTGGCTTCTTTCTTGCTGACTTCAGGTAGTTTGAATAAGATATCAAGTCTGATTTCCTTTATACTTTTGGTGATTGCAGCACCTTGATCTTCTTTTATGTGTGGATTCATCGTTTTCACTAAAATTTGAGACTATCTTAACATTCTACTTCAAGTATTTCTTTTTTTAAAAAATATTTTATTTATTCATTTTCAAGCAGAAATACAGAGAGGGGGAGAGGGAGAGAGGGAGGGAGGGAGGGAGAGAGAGAGAGAGAGAGAGAGAGAGAGAGAGAACACCAGGGCCACTACCTTGTGGGTCTGGCTTATGTGGGTCCTGGGGAATTGAACCCGGTGCCTTAGACACTGAAGGCAAGTGCCTTAACCGCTGAGCCATCTCTCCAGCCCTAAGACTTTGATTTATGTCAGTATTATCAGGAACAGCTCTATGCAGAGAAACTTATTTGTAAATTGGATTACAGCACTTAGCGGGACTTAAAGAAACCATGAAGTTAATCATTTTACTCTATGAATGGTCTCTTTTTATTTCTCCTTTTAAAGTTGAAGTTCATTTTTTCCATCAGTGTTTTCCTAAGACATGTCTGCATTTTATTTCCTGTTCACTCTGTATTGATTTTAGTCCAGGCCAATAGAATGTGTGACCTTGGACAAATTAATCTCTCTCTCTTTCTCTCTCTCTCTCTTCCTCCCTCCCTTCCTGCAGTTGCTTGGATAAAGCACCTGACCACAGCAGCTGATGAGAGGAAAGGTTATATACATTGGCTTAGAGTCTCGAAGCGACACTTCATGATGGCAGGAGAAATCCTGGAATGAACTGAGGCTAGACGTCACCTCTGACACAGCAGGCGGAAAACAGCAGCAAGAGAGTGACCCAAGGTCTGGCAAGAGGGAGCTGGCTGTAAGACCCCTAAGTGCACCCCAACAACACACCTCCCAAATTGCTATGAGCTGGGGACCAAGCATTCAAAACACATGCGTTCAGAGATGATATCTGATTCAAACCATGGCACCCTCCCTCCCTCCTTCCCTTCCCTAGCTTCCTTCTCTCTCATCCTGTCTCTCTTCACCTCTCTTATCCTCCTCTTTGTGATAGCAAAATATATTTACATTCTAAAGTTGCCATGAAAAAAGCACCACAGACCAGGGGACTTGAAGTCCAGGGTCAAGGTATGGCAGGATTGGTTTCTCCTGTGATTGCTCCCCTTGAATTTGCAGACAGCACTTTCTTGCTGAGCCCTTACTTGACTCTTGGGGACTTTTTCCTCTTCCTGTAAGAGCAACACCCCTGTGGGGTTAGGGCCCATCTTCAAATTCTCCTGTAACCTCCATTGGCTCTTTAAAGTCCCCATCTCTACAGTGCAGTAACACTGGAGGTTAGGATTTCAACACATGAATTTTGAGAGAACACAACTCCAAAATGAAGGAATTGGTCCTAGACAAGTGGTTTTCACCCCCCAGAGTCAGATGGTGGATGGCTGGGTCCTGTCCCAGTTTCTGATTCAACAGTTCTATGTGAGACTTGGAATTTTGCATTTCTGATAAATTCCAAGTTGATGTTCAGGCTTCAATCCAGAGACCACACTTCGTAAACCATATGTGTAGGCCCTTAAGGTAAATGTGAGATTTGTTAGGACAAACAAGAGAGGAAAGACCTAACTTCAAAGTGTGCTTTGCAGAGGGTTTGCAAAATGGTAAAAATTGTTAGTTGGCTTTATATAAAAGTTTGATTTTATAATTAAGAAGGTAGGCCTGGGCATGGTAGTACTTTCTATAGCTTCATATCCCAGCACTCTAGACACTGACCTAGGAGGACTGTGAGTCCAAGGCCAACTTTACAGATATGGAAAGTGTCTCAAAATTTTTTTTTTAATTTTGGGGTCTAGGGAGTGACTCAGTGGCTAAGACCCAAGTTTGATCCCATGTGAAAAGCTTTGATTTGAGGATTGTCGGGGTTTGCTGGTCAACCAGTTGAATAGAAAGACAGAGAGTTCATTGAGAGACACTGTCTCAAGAAAATAAGGGGGGAAGAGTGACAGAGAAGGACCTTTGATATCCTCTACCATTCTCAACCCTCCGCCCCCACACACATATCACACACACCAAAAATAATAATAAAAATAAAGAAATGGGAAGAGTCTTGGTCCTTGAAAGTCTGGGGAATGACATAAGCAGGCAAACCCTCGTCTCAAAACACCGTTCACACTGTAGAGTTCACATATGGTTGAAAGCTGCACTAGAGCCTTACGGCTTAACAAGGCTGGCCAGAGCCAAGCCAAGGCGATCACTTCTCTGGTTCCTCACCAGCAACTTTTATAAACACAGTTTACAGGGCAAGAAACACCGACACTGGATTATTCTTCACCATTTAGGCTGTTTGTCCTGAAACTTAACTCTTTTTGCAATCGGCTTTCACTGGACAAGGACACTATATTCTTTTAACCAGACTTTTTTTTTTTTAACCTATGTGACACAGTGTGCCAGATAAAGAAATCATTTCTTTCAGACCTTTAATCTCCTCCATGAGCGAAAGTAGTATTTGCTGAAATAAAAGTACACCTTGGCCGAAATGTGATGCTAATCCTCTTAGTTTTAATGGTTTGGAAATGGTTGGGATAAGAAGGTAAACATTGTAGCTGGTTAATAGGAAGGAAGTCAATTGTCCATGGAGTATTGCTATATGGCATACTGTACAATAGTGCTTTATTTTGGTAAGCCCCCCAAACAAGGTCTCTCTCCATTTCCACATCCTTACTTGAAAAGCGATCAACTTGCAGGGTGTAATTCCTAAGCATTTGATTCCATTCCCCCAGAAAGCTAGCAGTGCGCATTTCAAATCGACGTCAAACAAATCCCATTGATAACTGGTGTCATATCAGAAGCTTATCAGCTCTTTTTTTATTGAAAATAGTCAGATATAATGAGGTGCTTCACATTTAAGTCTTAAATCTTCCAAAGCTCCAGGCATTGATGGTTTTGATATTGGCTTATTAAACTTGCACTGAGAGAGATCCAGGGGTGTGTGTGTGGGGTGGGGGGTTGGCAGTGAGTGAGAGAATGAAAACCCACAGGAGAGGAGGGAGCAATGGCTGGCTGTGCTTGCCTTAACCCCACACTGGCCAAGGTGGAAAGATGTCCTTTGCTAAGAGCTGTTACTATCAACGTGTCCCAGGAGGACTCTGAAAATCTTGTCCAGCTGCCTCTCAGGGACTATCCTTATTTTTTCAAGGATGTCACAGGCCTTTGGTGCCCCCTGACAAAAGAGAGTTTGTGAGCTTCCAGTAACTCTATGTGTGAAACAGAGCAGGGGGACCAAGGACCTTTGATCTCTGACCCCGGAGAGGAGACCTTTCAGGACTCATAAGCAGGCCTTCACTGGGGGTCAAAGCCCTTCAAGCCCCAGGCCCAGAGATGTCCTGGACTTTCCGTCATTTTACCTAATTCCCCTCATGCTTCTGCCACATCAGGGCTGGTCACATTTTAGGGTTGAAAGTGGGATCCCAAAGGGGAGAGACAGATTGCCATGGTTTCGATTAGAAGAGCGCTTCTTCAAACGCCACGCCTGGTCAGTCCCATCGCTGTCACCTGGGAAGTCAGCCTGCACCGGAAGTCACTAAATCAGAAGCACTGGAGTGAGACTCAGCAGTCAGGGTTAATCATCTCTCCAGGGATGCCATGTGCACATGCGCACTCAAGTCTGCAAAGGGCCATGTGGGTTCCTCCCCAGGGGCTTCTGCAAGTCAGAAGCACCGTTTTCAATTGAGGGGGCGACAGGAACACTGAATGTCACACACACTCACCCCTCCTGTTTCTCAGGTTCAGGGCATCCCCCCACCACCTCAGGGGAAGGGCGCATGACCAAGACACTGGAAGGACCAAGCTAGAACTTAGATGTTTTCAGCTGTGACAGTGGCAAAGTCAGGGTCCCATGCTGCTGGGAAGACAGACTCAAGTCTAGAAGAGACAGATGCTCAGAAACCTGGCCCTCAACAAGCCCAGGAGACATGACCCTTAGCTGGGTTTCTGCCTGCTATGCTCATGCCCCACCCAGCCAGCTCTCACCTCTCTCTCATTGGCTCCCTAACATGCCAGTCAAGTTTTTTTTTGTAATGGTGTTCTTGGTGGTCTTCACTCAAGGTTGAGGACAGAACAGGTGACAGGGCTCAGTGTCTGCATTCTGCCCCACTCCGGCTCTGCACACCTCCTGGGCCCCTGCACCCCTCGCTCCCACCCAGCACTGCTGTGGAGTATAGAAAGCTAGGCAGGGGGAGGATGTTGGACGGCTGGGGCAGACCCTGGCTGGTAGAGCCATTGTGAAGAACAGCAGCTCCAAGATGGCCTTGAATCTCCAACTGCAGGGCGGCCACTCAGGGCCACAGCGCACCTGCCGCTTTGGCTGAGGGCTAACTCAAAGCAGGTCTTAACAATGGTGGTCCAGGGCGAGCCAGGATGGTTGGTCACTCCAACACAAAGGCCAGCCCTATATCTTTTCCTTTTCTTGTTTTCTGGGTTGCTAGTCAAGCTTCCTCTACCACAGAGCTGTAGTCATAGATCCTTTGTTTTTAACTTATTTTGAAAGAGGGTCTAAATTGCTCATGCTACCCTGGAATTTATAATCCTCTGTTTCAGCCTCTGGAGTAGCTGGGATTGTAAACCTGGGCCGATTTTACTTGTCACGTGTCTTAACCTCTCAGGGACTTGATTCTAATACATAGTATAATATAATGTAATAATATTGAATAATATAATAAAATCACACACAATAATGATGATAAGAATATAATAGACACCTAACACATTCTAGTGTTTTCTTTCCAGAAGTCTTTGGCCTTCCTCCCCCAGCCTCCTCAAGTTCCCACGCCCTGGATTGACCTTGACAAGACATCCAGCATACATCACAGGACCTGCTTCTGAGGTGGACCCCAGCAGGCAGAAAACAACCCCCTCCCCCAGAGGGCAAGGGCACTCTTACCCTACTATATTTCCTCATTTGGCATCTAGTTCCATGTCTGCACCAAGGAAGTGCTCCATTCTGTTAGGGCATCAGGTACTGGCCTCTGGCACCAGGGCTCCAGGCCCACTTGGAAAGTCAGAGAGCTGACAGCCAGCACTTGCACCAAGGGCCTTTAATCCTGCCATGTCCTTGGGAAGTAGACAAAGGAGTTAGTATGCCCTCTAGCTCACAAGAAGGATTCCCTGAGAAGTACAAGGTCACATAGCCAGAAACCAGTAGCGGTGGCTTCTTGTCTTCACCACATGTAAATTAGCATGACCTGCTTGAGTACCAGTTAGACACTTTGTTTTCAGACAGAGTCTTGCTGTTTATCCTTGAACTTGCGGTGGCAATCCTCCTGATTTAGCCTTCCAAGTGCTGGGATGTCGGTCATGTGCCACCATGACTGCTACATTCTGGGGAGCCTCTGGGCGCCTGGACAAGACTCTTGATGTTCAAGAGCTTTAGTAAAATATGGCCCACTGTGGCTTATAGATCCAGGGACACTTCCAAGACATGGAGCCAAGATGGCCACCTCGGGGCCTGTACCCACAATTCCACAAGGGATCTTCCTCCTGGGCAAATGCCGGGAGACCATTTTCCCTCCTGATCAATAACCCTGTTATTGACTCCGCGCTCCCAAAGGACAGTTTTATAACTTTATTGAGCCCTCTATGTGGGGGCAATTATGAGGATAATGGAAAAGCCATCGACAACAGAAGGCTTCTGCATCACAAATGAACATCTGCTCCAAGAAACAGGAACGTCGGGTTTAAGTTTCAGGATCTGTAACAGTGGAAATGCCTGTGAGACAAAGGCTGTGGTGGGTAGCCAGTACCAACCAACCGGTGCTCTGGTCCGGGGCTGCCACCATTACCATTCAAACGACATGCTTCCTGTGACCATGGCAGCCCATCCTTTAACATGTTCATTGGGGGTGTCTGATGTTTTGTCTACAGCCAGTTGCTTTCATCATGATTTCTGGAGTTTTGAAGCAATTGTCCTAGCCGATAACCATCGTCAGCCAACGTAAGTGAGCTCGCTGAGATCTACCAACCCTCAGCCTTGATCATGAGTTATAAATGAGCAGTGAGTGCCATTAGAAGCCTTTGAGATTGGGGGTGGGTTGTTATATAGCATTAGTCAAATGATCCGTCTCAACACTTAATATTGGATCAAAGATGGGAAGTTGTGGGGTTTGGTGCTTCGGTGGTTTCATCCAGGTGTCCCCCATAAACGTAACATGATCTGATGCTTGATCTCCAGCTGATGGCAGTGTTGGAGGAACCTTGTTGGAGGTGTGCTCTTTGGGCTTGGTTTATGGGAGTTAGAGCCAGCTTCTCCTTGCCAGTGTTTGGCACACCTTCCTGCCACTGTTTGCAGTGCTGTGGTGGAGGTGATGTCCACCCTCTGCTCATGCCATCGTTTTCCCTGCCAGAATGGAGTTTCCCCTTGAGTCTGTAAGCCGAAATAAACCCATTCCTCCCATCAGCTGCTTTTTGTGGGGTTCTGTGTCATAGCAACAAGAAGGTGGATCACAGCAGGTGCCCACAACACCAAGCGTCGTCTTCGTCATCACCCCCTCCGTTATCTCATAACCATCAGCTGTGCTTTGAATGTGAAGTGTCCCCACAGTTCATGCCCTTAAGCACTTGGTTCCTGGATGGTGACGCTGTTTTGGGAGGGGGTGGAACCTTTGTGACCTGATATTGGGTCTAACTAGCTGATGTAGGTCACTAGAGGTGGGCCTTGGGGGTTATAGCCAGGCCTGGTACTGGCCAGAGATCTCTGCTTCCTGATTTGTACCATGTGAAAAGCTACAAGTTCCTACCACCACAGACTGACCCATCCAGCTGCCATTCTTCCCCACCATGATGAACTGTACCCTCTGAACTGTGAGCCAAAATAAACCTCTTCTGCCGTAAACTGTTTCTGTCTGGTATTTGTCATAGTAATGAAGAAGGTGACTGAGGGGCTGAAGAGATGGCTCAGTGGATAAACTACTGGCCATGTCATCCTGAGTACCTGAGGTAGGAGTTTTAGATCCCATGAAAAAGCCAGAAACTATGGCAGGGCTTCTGTAATCCCGGCATGCCGATGGAAAGATGGGAACAGGGGCAGGAGAGAGCGTTGGAGCCAGCTAGCCTGTGGCGTACAGCCCTGGGTCACAACAGTGCCTCATGAGAGGGGCAAGATGAGGACTGGCTCTGGAAAGATGTCCTCTGACCTTTACACGGGCACTGGAGCATGATCACACCTTCACACGCATGTGCGCACGCACACACACATTCTCTCACGCATACACATTCTCTCTCGCACACATCCTCTCTCTCTCTCTCTCTCTCTCTCTCTCTCTCTCACACACACACACACACACACACACACACACACACACACACACTCACAAACAAGTACTACATGGGCAGCTTTGCTCAGCCCTGTGCTGGGTTTTAGATACACACGTGCGACATCACGAGGCCAGTATTATCTCCCCATATTTGACAGATGATGAAACTGAGCTACTTCATGGGGGTTAAGTAATGTGCCCGAGGAAACACAAGCAAGAAGTATCCGTACCAGGATTCAGATCCACTCCTGTCTGTTCAGGAACATTCCCACTAAAAATGCATTCAGAGAGCACATGCCCCGGCCTCAGCTTCCTCTCAGCTCTGAGTTTTAGGAATCAGTCAGAGAGGGCAGCCAGCCAGAAGGATCATGGGTCTGAGGCCAGTCTGATGCCAGAGCTCAGGAGAACAGGAGGATCATGGGTCTGAGGCCAGTCTGAGGCTGTCTGTCTATCACCCATCTGTCTCTCTACTATCTATCCATCTAGGGGTATTGCCCATGTGTATGTTCTCTGTCCTGCCCTCCTGCCTTTGCCCAGAAGAGCTGGCTGCTGTATATCTCTCTGGGGCAGGTGGAACCCCCTTCCCTCCCTGATTCACATTCCTGGCATGAGCCAGAGCCGTTCCCCTTGAGTGAGTCGGAGTTACAGAGAGGCTGTGCTTGGGTCTGGTTAACCTAATGTACACAATAAAAATTTTTATTAAAAAGGGAAGAAGCTGAGGAGATGGCAATTGTCCATGGAAGGGCATTATTTTTTATTGGAATTAGAATCCCTTTATTTAAAAGATACATAAACCCTCAATTTTCTTTCTATCACTTGGGGCAGCAGCCCGTGGAGAGTTCTGAGGGCAATTTCCACATTGGTGGAACTTCCTTGTTTTTCTTGAATGATTCATCCATGAGAATTCAAGCTGCAGACAGGCTAAACTTGGGAGCACATCCTCGGGCCTTGGTTTGTACCTCAAACCAGAGCCCAAGAATTTGTTTGAACCCTCCTCTCTGTATTCTCATTTCAATGTGTATACGTTTGTGTCAAGACCTGATTTTTCTTTTCTCTTTCTCTTTCTTTCCTTCCTTCTTTCCTTCTTTCTTTCTTTCTTTCCTTCCTTCCTTCCTTCCTTCCTTCTTTCTTTCTTTCTTTCTTTCTTTCTTTCTTTCTTTCTTTCTTTCTTTCTTTCTTTCTTTCTTTCTTTCTTTCTTTCTTTCTTTCTTTCTTTCTTTCTTTCGATAGTTAGATAGAGAGAGGCAGATAAAAAGAGAGAGAATGGACACACCAGGGCCTCTAACCACTGCAAACAAACTCCAGACGCATGTGCCACCTTGTACAGCTGTCGTTATGTGGGTACTTGGAATTGAACTTGGATCCTTAAGCTTTGCAGACAAGTGCCTTAACCACTGAACCATCTCTTCTTTTGGTTTGGTTTGTTGTATGTATGTATGTATTGCCTGCAAGTTGTCACTATGTAGCCCATGCTGGACTCAAACTCACTGTGATCCTCCTGCTTTCAGCCTCCCACGTGCTGTGATCTTTTTCTTTAAAGGGGAAACTCCCAGGGTTCCCACTGGAAAATAAACCCCATGCTCTGTGGATGGGTCACCAGCCATGTCCCGGCTCTCTTTACCTTCCCATGGTCCCTTGAGGAAACAGCAATGGCAGTGGGCCTGAGTGTGGTGAGGACACCAGTGGCCTGGGGCATGTTCACCTCTGCTCAGCAATAATTCTTCTCTGTTCCTGGGGAGCTGTGGGCAGAGCCGGGGCATTTCATTCACTGTGGTGGTGGCGGTGGGGGGGGGGGCGATGAGAGTTAAATTTCCAAGATTCACCCTGAGCACCATTATCCCAGGGTAGAGGACGTAGCCTCCTGGGCCTTGACTCTCCTCAACTGGATGGCATCTCAGGGGTCCAAGCTCACCCAGGGCCTTAGCACCAGTGTGTGTCTTGGGGGAGCCTGCATCCAAGCCTGGCGGGGGAGCCCAGGAATCTACCAAGTGTCTCCTCACCTGCCATCTGGAAAGCTCCATCACCATTGGGGTTGTCTCACCAGCTCTGTGTCAGCCCCACCCCCGTCAGAATGGTTTAGACTCAACCATGGGTACTCCCCAACCCTGAGCCTGCAATGGCCAAGTTCAGGGGTGGTGGTGGTGGCGGAGCCATCCCTGGCAGGCCTGACACCCTGTTCCTATAAGAAGATACCCAGCAATGTATAAAGGGACAGTATCATAGTCAGCCACACACGCTGGGATGAACCTCCAAACCAGGCTGAGTCATGGGAGGAAAGGATTGATTGAAGCTATAAATCCAGGGGAAGCTCTAGAACAGTGAAAGAGGCTGGCCCCCATTCACAGGTCCAAGCAGAGAGAGAAACCATCACCAACACCACACACACACACACACCAACACAACAGGCAGGGGGAAGAGAGAGATTTCTTTCCCTTTTATATAGCCTCAGGGAAGGGTCTTTCAACCTTTTCCCAGACTTGTTGACTCCCTGAGTCTCTGGAATTTCCTTCCTGCACTGCCCTCCCAGGAAGGGAAGCTTGTTTCTAGCTTTCCTGAGACTTCTTACATCCTGCCCCCTCCTGAGAGGCTGCCTTCCTGGGAACATTCTCAGAGACCCACCCAAGATTACTCTAAAGGTCAAGTTGACAACAAAAGAACCATCACAGACTGTTAGCTCATGATTCTGGCAGCCAAAGGTCCAGACAGCATGATGCTGATTCCCTGGTAGGAGCTCTGGCTGGATTACACATAGTGAAGAACCAGAAAGGGCCAGGCCTGCAGAGGAGGCCAAGGTAAGGGTGGACATCCTTTATAACAATCTGTTCTTTAAAAAAATTTCATTTATTTACAGAGAGAGAGAAAGAGAGAGAGAGAGAGAGAGAGAGAGAGAGAGAGAGAGAGAGAGAGAGAGAATGGATGCACCAGGGCCTCCAGCCACTGAAAATGAATTTCAAATGCATGCACCACCACATGCATGCATCACCTTGTGCATCTGACTTTATGTGGACACTGGCAATCAAGCTCAGGTCGTTAGGCTTTGCAGGCAAGCGCCTTAACCACTGACCCATCTCTCCTGCCCACATTCTGCTCTTTTGAGAATTGCAGAGAGACCCAACGCTTCCAAGGCACCAGCATTTACTTACTGAGGAGGGTGAGGGCTCTGTGACCTAAGCGAGTCCTGCCAGGCCCTGCTTCTTAAAGGTGTCACCACCTTAGCGATGGGGTGTGGGAGGGCATCTGGGCTCCAGGTTAGAGACTGAAAGAGATTCCCACGTGCTGTCACCTTCAACTTCATTTTCAAAATGACCCTCATTCTCACACAATGCTGCCTGTATTTTTAAACAGGCGAAATAGTTTAGTTTTACCTGTCCAATCTTGTCTCATGGGATTTTTGTTTGTTTTTGTTTTGTGTGTGTGGGGGGATTTAGGAGACTTGGAAAGGGAAGGTGTCATGGTTTGATCCAGGTGTCCCCCACAAACAAATGAATGTGTTCTGATAGATCGATCCTCAGCTGATGGCAGTTTGGGTTTTACAACCTCAATGAAGCTGTGTTGTCAGGGGCGGGCTTATGGGGTTATAAACCAGCTTCCCCTTGCCAGTGTTTGGCACACTTTCCTGCCGCTGTTTCCAGTGCTGTGGCAGAGGTGATGTCCACCCCTCTGCTCATGCCATCATTTTCCCTGCCAGGATGGAGTCTCCCCTTGAGTCCGTAGCCAAATAAACCCATTCCTCCACAAGCTGCTTTTTTTGCTCGGGTTCTTTCTGTGCAGCAACTACAAAGCTGACCACAACAGAAGGTGTTCCTTGTTTGCTCCAGTGGCCACTTCTGGTGTAATGAGGACAAGATAAAACATCCAGGTGACACCAACATACCTATTCATGGGCTACAGTTTTCCTGCTGATAAACATGGTTTCACAAGCACATCCCACCGGGCTGCTAGGAACAGGGTTTGATTATCCTAGGAATGTGTCCCCAAGGACAGCATAGGAAGCTGAAGGAAACTAAGGCTGAGAGTCTGGGGGTAGGGGTGAGGGTAAGGGTGTTCCCTGGCTCTAATGGCTAGAGCTGAACTGAGGAGTGAACCCAGGAGTGGGATGGCACCCATACTCTCTGTCCTTATGATGGATCCAGTTCTTGCCGTGGGCTTCAATGGCAGATATTTGAGGCTTTAAAGAGCCTCCCCCTCCCCCACAAGAGACGCCCAAAGTGGGAACCAGGATGACAAGTCAAAGGTTTGTCATTTTCACTTCCTGTAAATTACATGTGCAGAAGGGCAGCAGGGATGAGAAGCCTCTGGAGTCCCTGGTGGATCACGTCCCTGAGGGGAGCAGCGATGGCTCCCACCTTCTTGGGATGAAGGCCATCCCAGGCTTCCATTGGCATGGTAGGCACAGCTGGGGCTGTCTCTAGCCAGTGGCTCTGCAGATGGGCATTGTGGTCTCACAGTTTTCCTGGAGGGCAGAGCTGGGAGAGATGTGGCTTCCTGGTTTGTCAGTGTGCTTCAAGGTTAGAGAATTACCTTGGTAAAGAATAGGGCAGAGCCCAAAGCCTAGTCTTACCAAGAAACGTCCTCACCTTCTCTCATCCCTGAGGTAGTGCACTGAAGATTTGGTAAAGCAATATTCCGGTTCAAACCCCAGCCTGCAAGCTTGTCCATGTCTCAGCTGGACAGAGTATGAGTTTGAACCCAAGACCAGAGGCAGGAAACTTGCAGGGTGCAGGCATCTGTAGGAAGCTGAGCTGATCTGTGGAGCCTCAGACAGAACCAGAGGGGCGGTAGAAAGTGGTGGTGTGGGGGAGGGTGGGCTTTTGGGTCCTTCTGAGTCTCCCCACCCCTCTTCAGGGACCCAAGATCCAGATCCCCTGCCCAATCTGTTTCCTTAGCAGACAGTATCAGCTTTCTGCAGATGCCCATTGGAGGATGGGCACCATCACTGATTTCTAAACCAGGCAGGGGCTTCTCATGGGCAGCAGGCAGAGCTTCAGGTCCATAGAGCCTGTGTCTTCAGCGGGGAAAGGCTGTCCCCTGGTGTTCTCCAACGGCACTGCATAAAACAGGGTCTGGAAACTAACAGGGTGAGCAAGTTGGCACTTAGATACCATTTCTTCCTACAGATGGGGAAATTGGGGCCCAGAAGTAACTAGAGCCCTGAGTCAGGTGGTCTTTGGAGAGGAGACATGAAGAAGGGGTGATTTTACTTACTTGATTGAAATGAATGAGCGTGAGCCAGCCTTAAGTTATCTTAGAGTTGCATACCCCACGAGGCACATCCGGGTCTGCGTTCAGTGGCAACATATTACTAGCAGACATTGGCCATGTGGGGAATATTTACGCCATGGAAAGGAGAAAATGTAACCAGGATCTCCCCCTGGAGAGCCAGGTTCTGATCGCCTTCCAGCCACACCTGGATTCAGTTATTGGCTATGAGTATGCTTTCATTGAGCCTCTGTTTCTCTATCTGTAAAATGGGAGCTCATCATTTCGGGGGGGAATGTCCTATGGCCACACACAATAGTAGCTGTTGGAAATACAAGACACAATGGTTAAAACACAAGTCCTGCCTTTGGGGATGGGGAGATGGCTCAGAGGCTAGAGACCTTGTCATGTAAGCATGAGGACCCGAGTTCAGATCCCCAGCACCCATGTCCAATGATAAGCATGGCACTGGGTGCCTACAATTCCAGCACTAGGTAGGAGGTGGCAGGATTCGGTCTGGTCCAGTTGGTGGGTTCTGCTTTCAGTGAGCGATCCTGTCTCAAAACGTAGCATCGAGTGCGCCTTTGGATCACAATGGAAATGTGGGTCCTTCTTGGGTCTCCTTTTGGCCACGATTCAGACCAGACGCACACCATCAGTTCTCCTGGCTCCTGGGCACTTGGCCTTGGACAGGAACTATACTGTCACCCCTCCTGGGACTCCAGATTGCCACCTGTCCCTGCAGATTTTGCCACTTGCTGGCCCTATTAGTTGTGTGAGATATAATTCCTTAAACATCGATCTATCTACCTGCTGATCATTTTTCTTTCATTCTTTTTGCTGTCTGTCTATCTATCTATTATCTATCTATCTATTAATCTATTAATCTATCTATCTATTATCTACCTCTCTACCTCTCTATCTATCTATCTATCTATCTACCTATCATCTATCTATCTATCTATCTATTATCTATCTATATATCTACCTATCTATCATCTATCTATATATCTATCATCTATCTATCTATCTATCTTTATACCTATCTATCACCTGTGTGTCTATCAGCTCTCTTATGTACCCCTGAAGAACTCCACAGTTCAAAGCCCTGTGTTAGCTCAGGCCGACTCCTGCCCTGGACCGCTTCTGTCATTCTCTCTTGTTCACATGGTCCCTGCCAACACAATGGTTTTCTGGATACTTCTCCTGCAGGCCAGGCAGGTCCTGCCTCAGGTCCCTGGCACTTGCCGTGCCCTCCACCTGTGTTGAACCCACACCCAGCATGCCCACATGATCCCTTCCCTCCTTTACATCTAACGTGGCCCTCCTCTCGTTCTCAGTGTGCGCCTTCATTCTTAGAGTCCGAGAGGAACCGAGTTGACTTCTCTTTCTTGTTATTTGTGAGCGCTAGGCTCTGTCTGGTTAGGGGTGGAACACGGTAAATAAGTAATATGTGCCAAGTAGTCAAAGAATTGAGGGAAGAGTGAAAGATGCCTTTGGGTTCTGCGCCCTCTGCTGGTGGCTTCCGCAGACGCAGCTCTGCAGAATGCAGCATAAATGGCTCTCCTGCAGGTCCAGGGCTCCTGTGGGCGCCTACGGCCACCAGGTCTCAGTGAGGGTGCAAGTGTGGTGGACATGGCTGCCTTCGAGCCCAGGGCACTATGGATGCTGGATGCACTCCTGAGAGAGACAGAGGCAGCCTGTCCTGGGAAGGGTTTTGGGTCCCCTGCTCCTGGGGTGCACAAAGGTCCTTCCAGCCCAAGTGGATTCCGTCTCCGATGTCCTGTGGAAGATCCTAGGGAGACAGACAATCCCAGGGGTGCACTGGCTACTCTGGCTGAACCTGTGAATTCTAGGTGTATCAAGAGGTTCTGTCTCAAAAATTAAGGTGGAGAGTGATTGAGGAAGACACGTGATGTTTACTTCCGGCCTCCACACACACGTGTGCATACACACAGGTACACACATGTGTGTGCATACACACAGGTACACACACATGCATGTACACACACATACTTATAAAATCAAACAAAAAGAAGGCACCGGAGGGGTTGTAAGCTCCTCCTGGCTGCAGCAGACCTGGGCCCAGGAAGGAGGTTCACCCAGAAGAGTCTGTCTTGGGCTTGGGGCCTGGCTGAGACACGAGTCCTCTGGTCATTTTCTTCTAACCACGGGAAGACCAGACCAGACCATGAGCTGAGGACTCTTTTGATGTTTGCTTCAAGCAGCTGAGCATTTTTGCTCAGGGTGAAGCCTCCATGGACGACAATCGACTGTAAACCAGATGTGATGGTTAACTGATTGAAGGAAGCTGGCTGGGCAAGAGGCTCCAGGGCTAGCCAGTGAGGTATTATTTCTGGGTGTGTCTGGGGGGTGCTTGAGAATGGATGGTCTCTTCAGTGAGGAGCCAGAGTCAAGAAGATCGGTCTCACCAATGGGGGTGGGCCTCATCCACCCACCTCTAGGGGCTTAATAGGAGGGGAACGTGGAGAAAGGGAAGATTCTCTTCTGAGCTAGGGCATCTTCTACCTTGGATTTCAGAATTCTAGACTCAGGGACTTATACCAGCAATGCCCCAGGCTTCCAGACCTTTGGACACAGGTTTTCCTGGGTCTCCAGCAATGGTAGATTCTGGGTCTTCCTCACCAATAATTACATACATCAATTCTCATAATAAATCATATCTTAATATCATGAAATAAATGTGATTAAATAAACCTTTCATCTCAGCACTAGGAGGCAGAGTAGGATATCGCTATGAGTTTGAGGCCAGCCTGGGACTACAAAGTGAGTTACACCCCCCTCTCCAGTGTCTGCCCTGTCAAAAACAAGTAAATCTTCAAATCTTCTTACCCCTCTCTCTCTTTCTCTGCTTGCAAATGAATAAATATAAAACATATTTTAAAAATTTTTTTCTTTATTATCCATAATTAGATACACTGAATGAGCAAGTCATGAGTTGATATCCCCAATTCCCCAATTTCCCTCTTCCCTGTATAAAACATATTTTTGAAAAAAGAGGCTGGGGGCTCAGGCCACCCTGAGACTACATAGCAAATTCCAGGCCAGCCTGGGCTAAAGTGAGACCCTACCTCAAAAAACAAAAATAACAAAACAAAACAAAAATAAGGGTGGGGGTGGAGAGATGGCTTAGTGGTTAAAGCACTTGCCTGAAAATCCCAAGGACTGGGGTTTGATTCCCCAGGACCCATGTAAAGCCAGATGCACAAAGTGGTGCATGCATCTGGAGTTTGTTTGTGGTGGCTAGAGGCCCTGGTGCACCTGTATTCATCCTCTCTCTCTCTCTCCAAATAAATAAACAAATATTAAAAAAAGAAACAAGTAAATGAAGCCAGGAAGTTATAAGGAAGATTCCTGTGCAGGATGAGTGACTGTCACAAGGCAATGGCACATTGTGGAAGAGGGAGGTGGGGGATGGGGATGGCGGGCCCATCACACACCTGACTCTCGGTGGGCATTATTCTCCACACAAGTTCTGTACAAGACTAGATGACAGGTATACACTTTCGTATGGTATTTGTTTTAAATGTTTGGTATTTCAAACAATGTTTAGCTTTTTAAAGAAGAGGAGGAAGGGAGGGGAAGGAAGTCAAAAGAGGAAAGAACAGGGGAGGGGAAGCGCAAGGAGGAGGGGGAAGAAAACGCGTTAGAATCAGACACAGCGCAGCCTTCTTGAGCTGTTAAATGGTTCTTATCTGGAGCAGGAGGGTGTCTTTTGCAGCAAGTAGGCATAGCCCGGTGCCCACAGCTTGGGGCATTGCCCCATAAACTTGGACACTGGACAAGCCCACTCTGTCATCGAGGGGTCAAGCCCATGATGGAGCTGTCCGATCTGAGTTCCAGGAACAGAGCAGGGCCCCCTCTTTTCCTCCCCTCTTGTCAATTTGGAGGGTCCATCAGAGAGCCTCCTGGCAGCTTCAGCTCTAACAACAGCCCCAGGCTGTTTGAAATGTACTGGCCTTCGCTGCTGGTCGCTCCAGCCTGAATCTCTTAAAAACTATCCAGTGAGAAAGGATTTCACATCAATGCGCCCATTTTATTTCTGCCCCGGCCACATCCCGTGGGCTCAACAGGCAGTTGAGAGAGAGGAGAATACATGCAGTCTCCTCTGTTGACACTTTCCTGAGAGCCACTGCTTCAACGGTGTAGGTGTCGTGTCCAGAGGTGTCCATCAGTGGGAGGCGGGAGCCACACGATCAGTCACACAAATATCTACCACGTATGGGATGGCTACCGATCTGTCAGCAGGCTTTTAAATAGCAGCAGTTAAAATAACTAGTAGATCAGGGGCAGAGAACACATTCTCTCTCTCTCTCTCTCTCTCTCTCTCTCTCTCTCTCTCTCTCTCTCTCTCTCCTCAGACTTCAGGAACAGTTCAGAGCAGCAGAGAAAGGAGAGATTGCCCCAAGTTCAGAGGCAGGGCAGTGGGCTCTTGGGGAGAATATTAATATTACTGTTCCAGGAGAAATCCTTCTCCTGACTCCTCAGCCACGTGACTTCCAGGACATGGAGTGCAGGGATGGAAGGGGGCAGTGACATCTCGCCTCCTGTGTATCAATGTCCTCTTCAAAGGGCTCCTTGTCACGCACCTGGCTTCCACACACGAGTGACCTTCCACCGATGTCAAGGAGGCAGAGGTCTCAGGTAATTCTGGGCTTAGTCTCTGGAGAGCTTGCTTGGAGCTTTTAGTTATGTGACATTGTGCAAACTGTTTCTTTCCCAAACCTGTTTCGTCATCAGTAAAGTGGAGTTGATGATCCCCACCTCCTCATGAGCACTGAGAAGGCTCCTATGGAGCCATGTGACAGCACAGGGTGAAGGTAGATCTCTCCACTCTACCCTCCTCTTCTCGCAAGCCTGACGGCCTGGGGAGGATGGCGGGAGAAAAGGAAGGATAACAGAAGGCCTGAGACAGCCTTGAAGGCCTCAGGGCTGTTCTTCACATGGGCCCAGCTACCTCAGGGGACCCAGCTGGACTCCAGGTACCTCAGGGGACACAGCTGGACTCCAGGTACCTCAGGGGACCCAGCTGGACTCCGGGTACCTCAGGGGATATAGCAACATCTGTGAATGCAATTTTATCCTTCTCAAGATGTGCTCAAGCCCTAATCCCCAGGATTTAGGCAGAGGACCTTACTTGGAAATAGGGTGGGGAAAGGAAAGAGAGAGAGAGAGAGAAAGAGAGAGAGAGAAAGAGAGAGAGAGAGAGAGAGAGAAGGGGTGTACCAGGGCCTCTTGCGTCTGCAAATTCCACACACACACACACACACACACACACACACACACACACTACTTTGTGCATGTGTCTCTATGTGGGTACTGGGGAAGTGAACCTTAGCAGGCAGGCTTTGCAAGCAAGTGCCTTTAACTGCTGAGCCATCTCTCCAGCCCAGTGGGGACTATTTTTTGTCGGTGTAATCAGGTTAAGATGAGAGCACCCTGGAGCAGGGGCACAATCCAGGGACCAGCGTCTCCATCAAAGAAGGGAAAGAAAGGCTGTTCCAGCACAGATAACAACACACAGAAGGAAGACAGACTCCATGAGAAGGAGGCAGAAATCCACATGATACCCTTCCAAGCCAGGGTGAGGAGAGACCAAGGAAGGCTCCCACCCCAGAGCCTTGGGAAGGGAGCATGCTCCTGCTGGCTCCTTGAATTTGGACGTCTGCTCTCAGGAAGTGAGTTTCTGCTGTTTCAGGCCACTCTAGAACCGGAAGTTCTAGGCCTCAGACAAGACCCTAGCTGAGACAACATGCTGGGGTACCCAGCCTCCAGGAGGGGGGTCACACCCACCTCTATGGAGCTGCAGGGCGACACCATGCCACAGCTCCCTCTGGTGGACAATCCGCGCAGGCTCGCCTGGGACATCTGGGAGAGATTGTCACCGGTCCCCTTTAGTCCTGTCCAAGCCTGGCTGTCCTGAAACAGGCTCCTGAAACTCAGATGGGACAAGATGCCCTAGAAGGATCAGACCTGCCACCAGGTGGGGCTGGGGACCGACTCTGTGGCCAAGCATGGGTGGGATCTGGCCTTTGGTGGCAGATAAACTGACCCTTGTGCGCATCCACTAAATAAACCCGAGTCCCCTGCACAGGTCATGTGCACATACACATACATGTGTTTACACACAGTCTTCTTGTCGCTCTGTGAGCTGATTCCCAGAATGCACTTCCCACGGACAGGTGTGGGGCGATGTCATCTCTCCAGCTCAGGGCTGGGTTTGCAGAGACAAGGGTGTGCACCAGGGAGATTCTCCCACTGAGACCTGGCTATGACAGGTCACTGTGTTTCACCACAGCTTCTGGCTCTGTGATTATGGCTCTGTTGGACTGTGGGGTTTTCCCTTCTTTGTGTTTTCTGTGTGTGTGTGTGTGTGTGTGTGTGTGTGTGTGTGTGTGGAGGCCCAAGGACAATCTCGAGTGCCATTCTTGTCACTATCCACTTTTCTTTTTGAGATGGGGTCTTTCATTGGCCTGGGGCTTGTCAACTAAGATAGACTGGATCCTTCTGTCTCGGCCTCCCCAGTGCCAGGCTTTTAAAATGTGGGTTCAGGAGGTAGATCTCCAACCCTCATGCTTTCAAGGCTCGCGCTGTACTGGATGAGCTCAGTCCCCAGCCCTGAACTCACTTTTCTAAAAAGCGCTCAGGTGAGTCCAAAGCTGCATGTCTATGACAGACAGAGAGCTGGGGCTCAGGTGGGAACTCACACCCTCATGTGCAAAGGTGTCTGGGAGCCTGCTTAGATTTGGGAGTCAGGACAGGCCCAAGACACGGTGTTTCTAGCAAACTCCAAGTATCCTGATGCGGTTGGTCTGAGGACCACACTTCTTAGACCTGGTGAGCCTCTGGGGCTGGGGGGTGGTGGGGTGCTGCTCAGGTAAGCCACTGTGCTGGACCAGGGGAGGAACCCAGATGGTTCTCATGTTTGTCCTGTGGAAAGTGCATGGGGTGGCCCTGCAGCTATGGCTGACTTGGGCTTTCCCAGGAGAGTCCTAACCAGGGTTAATTGTATGTTCCCCTCATTGACTACTGGAACTGGGGCCCCCATCTCAACAGTGACTTGCTGCTCCAGTGTGCCTCCTGTTCACTGGAACCTTCCTTGGTGACCCAGCAGGAAGGACTGGGCTCTGATCCCTATATGAGGTTCTGGGAGGTTTCTGACCTGAATTCTGTCTGAACAGCCCTCAAGGTCACCACTGCATCATGAGAGAGGTATGTCATCATGCAGGAAGTGGACAGGTTCAGGGGAAGTATGGATGGTGACAGATAGTTCAGGAAGGGGACAGAGTCTGAAGAACTTATTCCAGGTGACACTGAGGGAAGCTACAGCCTTTCTCATCTGTGACACTTTCCCAAGGAATCTGGACTTCAATTTTTTTTCCCCCCACAGGCTTCACAACAAAGCCATGCTTGGAGCCTGCTCCACAGGGTTGGGCTCAGGCAGCTTGGTTCTTCATGCAATTACATCTTTCCACTTTATGATTTTTCACTCTCAGTAAAAATCCATTCTGATTAAAACCAGAGACTGAGGGGTTGGGGAGATGCTTCAGCAGTTAAGAGAGCTTGATGCTTAAGTGTGAGGGTCTCTTGGGCTGGAGACCACCAAGTTCATCTTCACAGAACCTATATGAAAAGTTGGGTGACGGGTCATGAACATCTATAAATGCCAGTCCGTGGAGTGCGGGGATGGAGAATGGCTGGGCTTCCCTGAGGGACAGCAGCTCTGGGTTAAGTGAGAGATCCCTTCTGTCATGGTTTGATCCAGGTGTCCCCCACAAACAAATGAATGTGTTCTGATAGATCGATCCTCAGCTGATGGCAGTTTGGGTTTTACAACCTCGATGAAGCTGTGTTGTTGGGGGTGGGCTTATGGGGGTTATAAGCCAGCTTCTCCTTGCCAGTGTTTGGCACACCTTCCTGCCGCTGTTTGCAGTGCTGTGGCGGAGGTGATGTCCAGCCCTCTGCTCATGCCATCGTTTTCCCTGCCAGGATGGAGTCTCCCCTCGAGTCCGTAAGCCAAATAAACCCATTCCTCCACAAGCCACTTTTGTTTGGGTTCTTTCTGTGCAGCAACCACAAAGCTGACCGCAACACCTTCTCAAGGAAATGTGCAGGTGAATGATGGCACACACACACATCCGCACTCAGGGGCACATGCACCACATGTACATAGAATTACATAATGATACCAAAGAACAGCTCTGCGAGCTCTGTGAAAGAAACAGGGTTCAGAGTTGAACAGGAAGGCTTTGTGGTTGTGTGGTTTCGGGCAGGTTCCCCCCCACAGCTTCCTTACACATAAACCAGGGGTGCAAGTCCATCTTCTGTGTTGATCTTTGAAGGTTCAGGTCATGGCACAACGCAAGCTTCAAGGGTTTGTCTTTGTGAATCTTCCAGGAGGTTCTTTGCTAAGTGTAATCAAAAGCAGAAATAGCCAGGCATGGTGCTGGATGCCTTTAATCCCAGCACTGGAAGGCAGAGGTAGGAGGATCACCATGAGTTCCAGTGAATTCCAGGTCAGCCTGGGCTAGAGAGAGACCCTATCTAAAATTTTTAAAAAGCAGAAATAGTTCTGGGTTTTGGTTCAGTCAGTAAAGTGTTGGCTGTGCAGTGTGAGGAGCACCCATGCAAAAGAATGGCATGGTGGCAAACACCTGTAATCCCCACAACCAGGACAGACACAGGTAGATTCCCAGGCAAGCTGGCCAGTGAGCCAAGCAGTGATCTCTCACTTCAGTGAAAGACCTTATCTCAATAAGGCGGAGAGCAACAAAGGGAGCCACACCATGTCAACCTCCACACACACAAGTGCACACACATACCCTCACACATGTGTGCCCACACACATAAACAACATGCACATCACACACACAAAAAAAAAAAGAAAAAGAAACTTGGCTGAAAATATCTGGTTTGAACCCCCCTGCCCATCAGGGCCAGGCTGGATGGATGGGGTAGGTCTTGGCTTTTCTCTGTCTCTGGTGATGCTGAGAGCTGGTGGGAGGAGGACCACACATCAGGGAGCCTTGACTCAATGGCTTGCATTAACAATGCAACTGATCACACAACTGAGGAGCTTTAAACAATGACTGGATCCCTGCCTCTGCATACAGGTGAAGTTAGCCTCCTTCAGGGCAGCACTTGGAGAGTGGCTACTTTTAACATTCTCCAGGGGATTCTAACACTCTACAAAGCCGAGAACCCTATTCCAGAAGCAGCCCTGGCTCTCTCCACCCACCCATGACCAGGTGGCGAATGAGTTAATTTAAGCAGTATGCCAGCCTGTCTCTCTCCCTCTGTCTCTCCTCTCGGGTGCCCCGGCACCTGAGCCCTCAAATGTGAGCTCCCCTTTGGCCATAGTTTTCTCTTCCAGGAGGCTGCCTACTGATAAAGCTCACATTGGAGAAGGCTTGGGGTGTGGCTCAGTGGCAGTGTTTATCATGTGTAAGGCCCTGTGTTCTATCACCAGTAACCAAACTAAACAACAAAACCCCAAACCTACAGTGTTGGAGTTTCTGGCCTTCAGCATCTTCCCAGTGACAAACGCTGCAGCCTTGATCTGTGTCGGCCACTTTTTCTTGGCTTGTTGACTTTATTCCAAACCCTGCAGAACATAGGAGTGTAAACACCCTGTGGTGGTTTGGTTGAATGTCCTCCAATAGATTCAAAAGTGTAAAGTTTTTCTCCAGCTTCCTGGCTGGAGCAGGTGCTGACTTGGCCTGGCCATTAGCCCTAAGGTATTTCTGAGGTGAATGTGAAATTCCAGCAATACATATGCAAAGAGCAGTCTGAGCTCAAGTCTGGAGCTTCTGCTGTTTGGTAGTTAGATAGTGCTTGCTAGAGTTGCTGGTGCTGTGTCTCTCTCTGCTTGGATCTGTGAAATGGGAATAGCCTTTTCCCCTGGATCAGTTATTTCAATACACACTTTTCTCCCCAAACTGTGTCTGGTTTGGAGATTCATCCCAGCGGCGTGTGGCTGACTATGACGTGGCTGACTATGACACACCCCAAGACCTGGAAGACTAGAACCCTGGTCTGGGGGCTCCCCAGGGGGAGGCCGGCCCCTCTCCCTCTGCTGCAGGGTGAGGCAAAAAGTAGTTGACCCCAAATCTCCTCAGCTTCCACCAGGCTCTTTAAAAAGGCCAATTCTGAGTCTCCTTCCCCATCTCCCTGTCCCTGAACCATGTGGCTGTCCCTGCCCTGTGGATGATTGATAGGTTATCTTGAGGGCCCCAGCTCTGTCCCTTCACCTTCCAAAGGACTCTGAGACGGAGCTGATCAGGACACCATCAGACCAGGGAGACACTGTCTACATTTTGAGGCCCTTGGAGTGTGGGTTCTATTGAGTCACTCTCTAACCACTAACAGAGAATGGAAAGGAACATAATGAGCTGGTGGGTGAAAACTGGAAGATGGCACCTTAGCCAATGGCTCAGGGTCCCATCACTCAGGACAACCACACTGGCATCATGTACTGCTGGAGGCAATGCTGCTGGAGGTGATGCCGAGAGCAGGAGGCTTTGGTTTTTCATCCTCCTTCCTCACAAATCCACAGCCACACGCCAACCACGAGACAAAGCCAAGTTGAATGGCAGTCAGCATAACCTCAGACCAGCACTCAGGCCGACTCTCAAGGTGATGAAGACCATGGGAAGATTCAGAGCCCAGTGGATCGGCAGACATTCAGGAGAGCATGGTCTCCACATCCGGGACATTAGTGGACAACCTGGACACCCCAGTAAAGCCCACAGCACAGCTCATGTGGTCCCAATGTAAGCTTCTCTGATTGGATAACTGGTCACTGTCAGATGGTCCTGCAGAGAAAAAAGGGTGAAGAGTATGCAGCTCTTCCAATACTATCATTACAGCTCCTCCTGGAATCTAAAATTGCTTTAAAATTCAAAGTTTCTCTAAAGTACGGAGGGAAAATAAATGAGGTAAGAAATATGTGCATCCTCTCTCCCTCTCTCTCTCTCCCTCTCTGATCTATGAGCTGGAATCATAAAGGCAGAAAAGCTGGGCTGCAGCTGGAGGTGAATTTACTGGCAGTCAACAGTTCGGCCTGCCTCCCTTGCTGTGATTTATAGCCGAGGAGCTGGACCCTACCATCGATCCCTGCTCTGAGCCCCCAAGGCTGGGTGCAGGGTCCTCTGGGCAAAATCGATGCCTGGAGGTGACTTTGTGCATTTCACTCTGTCACAAGAATCTGGATTTATGTTCTGGGCAATACAGATCCCAGAGCAATGGCCTGAGACCTGGGTTCCAGGCTCAGGTCTGCCACTCACATTTGTGTGGCTTAGGGCTGTTTACTTCTCCTTTCTGCACCTTCGTTTTGAGAAATGGTGTCTAAGGCTACTTCTAGTTCATGGTGTCAAGGTTCTTTGATTGCAGATGGGTAGCAAACCTTTTTTAAAATAAAACATTTTAAATGTTTATTTGAGACAGAGAGTGAGGAAGAGAGAGAGAGAGAGAGAGAGAGAGAGAGAGAGAGAGAGAGAGACAGACAGACAGACAGACAGGTAGTATGGGTGCACCAGGGTCTTCTGCCACTATAAACAAACTCCAGATGCATGCTCCACTTTGCTGTATATCTGGCTTTATGGGGGTTCTGAGGAATCAAACCTGGGCCATCAGGCTTTTCGAGCAATCCCCTGTAACCACTGACCCTTCTCCCCAGCCCCCAGCTCCAGCAAACCTTGAATGTAAAAAAATACATTGAAATGAATCTGCAGGAGAGCTGGAGGCTCAGACATGGGTGCCACCAGAATTTATGAAGGTGGAGTCCTTCCTGTTACAAGCACCCAGTTTTCTGGTGTGTCACAGTCCAGCCAGGTCAGTGGAGATGGTGGGCACCCTTAGCTCTCTGCAGTCACTTAGTGACCAGGTTCCTTCCATCTTGTGGCGCCTCCTGTCTCCCAGTTATGGAATCCTTCTACTCACTCAGTCAGGAGATCATAAACCAGGTGAAGCATGTGTCCTGAAGGCTTGGGATGGGCCATGTCTGCAAATGCCCACCTTCGTTTTATTCACCCATGGGCCACACCTAAGTGCAAGGCATTCTGGGAAATTGTAGGGGAGGGACCTCAGAGAGCACCAGGTGTTCCTGCCCGAAGTATCATGAACTATTCTGGAAGTTGCAAAGGTTTGGTCATGGCTCAGAGGGAGTTCCCATCATCCACTGAGTTTCCATCCTTGCATCTCTGCTCCGGCTGAAGATCCCTGGGAAAATGTTTAACTGGCCTGTGCAGCCTCAGGTCCACCCTTTGACCTAGGGGAGGGCAGAGCTCCTATATGTACCGTAGATCTGTAACCTTGGTTTTCCAAACCAGGGTCTCACTCTGTAGCCCAGACTTGGCTCAAACTCTCTAGCCTCCCAAGTGCTGGGATTATGGACCTATACCACTATGTTCAGCTGTCAACCTCATTTGTCTTGTGTGTGTGTGTGGTGGGTGGCATTGTACATGCATGTGTGTGCGTGCAGAAGCCTACTCTCTGTACGCAGAGGCCAGAGATCCCTGGACATCTTCCTTGATCACTCTCCACTTTATTTGCTGAGACAGGGTCTCTCACTTGATCCCAGGACTCACCTGTTTGGCTAGACTGTCTAGCCAGCTTGTTCTGGGATCCCTTCTCTCTGCTTTCCAAGTGCCACCCATCTGGCATGTATGTGAGTGCCAGGGACCCCATGCTTGTGCAGAAAGGGTCTTGTCCACTAAGTTGGCCATCTATCTCCACAGGCCCCAATATGTGTTTTATTTTTTCCAAGTAGGGTCTCATTCATCCAAGCTGACCTGGAACTTGATCTTTAGTCCCAGGCTGGCCTTGAACTCACAGCAATTCTCCTACCTCTGCCTCCTGAATGCTGGGATTAAAGGCAGGAGCCACCATGCAATGCTGTTCTCCTCAGCCTCAGTTTTCAACTTGAGGGAAAGTGGGCTGTTTCAGGAGGAAGAAAAAGTAATATTTAATGAAGGAGATTCAAAATTGCAGACTCGACTGGGCCAACTGGACACTCTCCCTCCCACCTGCCTCTGGCTTGTTGAGAACCTTTGGAAATGACAGCGAGCAGCTCACAGGAGGACACCAGCCCTGCAGACAGAAGTGATGGAGAGACGAGCAGGACCCCATCCCTCTCCTGCTCTTGGGAGCTCCAGGGACTGAAATCCCCGCTCACCACCGTCTCCTTCATCCCTGACCTGGACACCGTGCATTTCCCGTGCTAACGGCACTCTTCGAAGTACCTACTCGGTGGAGGAGAGTGAGGATTCCCCAAGGCTGTGCTGGAGGAGCAGGAGCATGTGCATCTGGCTTTAGGTGGCTACTGGGGAATCAACCTTGGTCCTTAGGCTTTGCAGGCAAGGGGTCTAACTGCTGAGCAATCTCTGCAGCATTTCCTTTCTTTCTTTCTTTCTTTCTTTCTTTCTTTCTTTCTTTCTTTCTTTCTTTCTCTCTTCCTTCTTTCCTTCCTTCTTTTCTTCTTTCCTTCTCTTCCTTCCTTCCTTCTTTCTTTCTTCCTTCCTTTCTCTTTCTTTCTTTCTTTCTTTCTTTCTTTCTTTCTTTCTTTCTTTCTTTCTTTCTTTCTTTCTTTCTTTCTTTCTTTCTTTCTTTCTTTCTTTCTTTCTTTCTTTCTTTCTTTCTTTCTTTCTTTCTTTCTTTCTTTCTTTTCTCTTTTCTTCCTTTCTTTGAGACAGGCTCTCACGGTGTGGCCCTGGCTGTCCTGGAGACCTTGATGTGTTGTCCAGGTTGACCTCGAATTTGTGGCAATCGGTAGGAGGACTGCCGTGAGTTCAAGGCCACCCTGAGACTACATAGTGAATTCCAGGTCAGCCTGGACTAGAGCGAGACCCTACCTCGAAAAACAACAACAACAACAACAACAAAAATTTCGTGACAATCATCCCGCCTCTGCCTCCCAAGTGCTTGGAGTTCTAGGCGTGTGCCACCGCACCAGATGACTTTGCCATTTCTGTTTGGGTCTGTGTTTAGCCTCCTCTGCCCCCAGAGCCTCCATCTTGCAGGAAAGTTAAGTCCAATGTACACAGCACCTATCAGGGTTCCTGGGCAGCCGGGTCCTCCCAGGCTTCTGCTGCCAGCAAAGTGACCACTAGGAGGAGCCCCTGAGCCACCGACCAGTCGTTGACAGAAGGGACTCCCAGGGAAAAAGTGAGTTGGTGGAAGCTGAAGAAACCTAACAGTCTGTATTGCTTTATGGCATCCTCAAGTCCACAGCGTCACTATCCTTCACACCTGACGTAGTTCTCAGAGCTTAGTGTCACCTGTCCCAGGGAGAGAACCAGCGTGGGGAAAGAAGCATGGAGAGCTTGGTTCTGCCACAGGATTGCTGTGTGACCCTGAGCAATCCACTTGCTCTCTCTGGACCAGGCAGGATTCTTGGGCAGAATTGGCTCTGAACAGGGAACGCTTCTGAGCCAAATTCCAAGGAATGCAGAGAATGAGGCAATTAAAAAAACCCAAAAACAAAAAGACCAGAACTTGGGGAGCTGTCATCCAGGGCCCACAAGGCCATCCAGCTCTGGTTGGCCTGAGGTACCTCCTCTGTCCCCTTCCATCCTGATCAGCTGTGGGCCCCGCTGAAGAACTCTAGTACCTCCCCCTGATTCCCTGAATCACCCCTGGCTCTCCCTGCATCTCTTTATCCCTTCCCCAGGGTTCCTGTCTAGGGTGGGGTCACCTGTCCCTTTCGTTGCCTCAGTGCAGAAAAAGACCTGCTCCCAATTGTGGAGAGGTTTGGATCCACCTGTGTCTGAGCCCAGCCCCATAGGATTAGGGGTATAGTACCAGCTCTCTCTTGCTTCGGCTCTGGTGAGGGCCTCAGAGTAGGAGCCCATGGGAAAGGGGGAGCTGTACAATGTCCCCCATGGGCTCCTGTATTTGAACACTTGGTTCCTGGCTGACAGGGCTGTTTGGGGACACTGCAGAGCTTTTAGAAGGCTGGACTTTGCTGGAAGGAAGTAGGCTTCTGTGATGGGATTGATCTTTGAGGTTTGGAGCCTCACCAGGCTTCCAGCACCAGTTTCTGCTCCCTGGTTCACCAGAGATATAAAAAGCTAGTCCACAAGCTTCTGCCATCATGGGCAATGGTGCCCAGCTGGTCTTCCCTGCCATGAAACCATGAGCCAAGATAAATACTTCTTCCTTTAGGTTGTTTCTTATCTGGTATTTGGTCACAGTAACAATAAAATTAATAAAGGAGCTCAGAGGAACTTGGGTCCCAGAGCAACTCCACAATGTCATTATCCCCTTCAAGGACATGCCATACCCCATCCCTGGGGACTGATGGCCCTGTCCCTCCAGACCCTGCCTCTTAGCCTCAGTACAGCACAGATCAAGTTTCCAAACATAGCCAAGAGTTTAAGTCATTTGCCCAAGGTCACACAGGTAGAGGTGGAGGGAGGATTTGAACTCAGGCAGACTGTTTCACTTAACCCTATATTATACCATCATGTTGGGCATTAAGTTCAAGTTTAAGGACAGTGTGGCTTTTTTTGTGTGTCTGTTGAGCTCATCCTTTGGGAAAAAATTTTGGGATTTTTGCTGAACATAAAATAAACGGGTAAGTGTTATAGAAAACACGACTTGAATATGGAGAATGGTTAAAGTCTTCTTCATTGGACATCCCATCAAAAAGTCTGGAAAGAGGAAAAACCAACACTTTTCATGATGGGCCTTCCACCCAACCCTGTCCTGGAGCTCTGAAGGCCAGTTCAGGGTGGGGTGTCCTACAGGAGGTCTGCCACCAGGGGGAAGACTTCGCCTAGAGGAGACTGTCAAGCTTGGGAGTCTGGGAGCTGGTTCTGCAGGCCAGGACGGGGGCTCCAGGACGAGATTGTATTTTTGATCTGCTGCTCATTTTTAGAAGTCTGGCAGAGATGTTTGGCACATGAAGGATGTGGCTGCCTCCTGCAAACATGAATCCCTGTTTGGAGGTCAGTGGATCCCCCTCTTCTGTTCATGCCCCTGTGTCCCTGGGGGTAGGTTCATTTCTGTCCTTGGGTCTCTCAGGAATGGCTCAGTGTGGCCTCTGGCCTTTGTTGGAGAGCTTGGGGGGGTCATCGTTTGGAGCCCACTGGATAGAGACCATACCATTCTGAAGCCCCCCCCCCATCCTTTCCATGGTGGTCCGGCTCAGTAGAACACTTGGGCTCACAGACCAGGCTGAGCCCCCATTTAGGGGAGGGATTGTGTGTGTCCGCAAGGGTGCTCCCGACAACCTTCTATTCTGTTCTGGGTCATTTCCAGAACCCCATTCCCACTGAGAGGGGTGGGATGTTATTTAGAGGAACAGCTCATCGGTCACAAAGCCTTACTCCTTCTCAGCCCTGAAAGGGTGGTCTCCCAGGCACCAGCTACTCAGGTCCCAATCAGGACTAGTGGGTTGCAGGGAGGAGAGCGCCTTCTGCCTACCTGTAGTCTTAACTATGCTAACCTCTATCGCAAATTCATGCTTGAGCCCTCGGGTCCCCAGTGCCTGGCTCTAGCCTGGAGGGACCCTGAGGAGTAATTTCCTAAAGTGGATCAGGGTTGTGCGTCCTTTGCCCCATGGACATGGCCCAGCATTCTTGCGGGCTGTCTGCCTTTCCCCATGCAAATAGGATGCTCTCCTGTTTGCTTGTCCAGGGCATGAAGCAAGGGTCTCATATAGCCCAGAGTGGCCTTCAAGCTTTTCTATAGTCAAGAATGACCTTGAACTTGGTGCTGGTATTAGAGGGCTGCACCTCTCCTCCCAGTTTATACAGTGTTGGGGGTTGAACCCAAGCCTGCATGCATACTCGGCAGGCACTCTACCCACTGGGCTACCTCCTCATACCCCCAAAGAGGATTCAATTGTCTCATCCCACCGCTCACCTTTTTATTTCTACCTGTGACAGCTCCTCGCCACCCCCAGCCTATGTCTGGCAAACCAGATCTCATGTGACAAACGGAGAGGAATTTCTAACCTGACCACTCAGGCCCTTATGTGAGTCCCACAGGTGGCTTCTGGCTGCTCACATCTGCGACTTGATCCCCATCCTCACTGACCCCATAGCCCAACCCCAAGGGCCTCTCTCCTGCTCCACACACGGCCTGTGGCCAGCTCCTGCAGTCCCTTCCCTTCATGCCCCTGAGTGCTCAAGACCATGTTCAGGGTCACCTCCTCCCTGAAGCCTCCCCAGATTCTGACTCCTCCGGACCACATGCAGGCAGATGGTCTGAGCTATGACTACAAAGGAAGTAGCTGTGGAACCCTCAGGCTCCCTGGCTCCCTGGTCTAGCTGGGCAAGCTGCTTTCCTTCTGGCTTGCATGGGTGAGCCATAGGAGGTCTGGAAGTGAACTATCAGAGTTCCTGGGTGTCGACCTGCCACAGAGAGACCACAGAGCCTGTTTCACTGTCTAGCCGGGAAAGGTGCCTAGACCCAGAGGTTAGCATCAGGCAAGGAAGATATTTATAGAAACTTGCTGTGACTCTAATGAGGTGCTGACCCCTGGGGAAACAACAGGAGCCAAGGGAGACCCTGGATAAAGCCTCCATTCACCTGTGGTCACAGGTCCCATCATGAAGGGGCAGGTTCCAAGAACGGCACGGTTACAGAATTTCATTGTCATACAAACACCATAGGCTGGGGTTACACAAGCCAGATGCTGTAGGTCAGTCACTCCGTGCGGCCCTTGATGTGATCTCCAGAGGTAACGAACTGGCAGAGATGGCACAATGACCAGAGTAAATTTGATTTTTGTTTTTAACACCTAAAAAAGGCTCTCTAAAACTATGGTAAAACAGTAAATACATAAACCAGAAATCCAGCATTCTTGATAATTGTCATTACCTGGTGTGATGCACAGCCTGAAACCACATTGCTGAACTTTCCTGTGTCTGGTGTGTGGTTGTGTTTTCACCAGGGTCACTGTGCAACATTCCATGTGTCACATTCCATGTGTCACATTCCAACAGCCATGACACTGTCCCTGGGTTGGCAGTTTCCAGCTGTGTTCTAATCTTACAGGACCACCATCATGTAGGAAGCCCATTGTTGACTGTGAGACCCGAGGATCCAGGGCTGAGATGCAGAGGGGACAGCGGTCTAGGACCTGTCCTGTCGCAGGCCTCACAGAGGTGAGTGAATGTGTCCCCTGCTCTTGCTCCTAAACCCTACTACGAACCTGAGTCACTGTGTTTTGGGGAAGTCAACACCCCTGTCTCTAATTGATGGTCCCGAAGGAATGCCCTCTGACGTCAGCCACAGCTGGCACAAAACACCTGCCTCTGAGGGGCCCAGACCCCCAGGCCTAGAAACAGCTGCTGAACTGAGGCATTGCCCTGGACCGAACAGCCAAGAAATTTTGGGGAAAATTCAATTATATTTTAAATGCTTCCCATTTAAAAGAAGCATATGGCATTTCTTTTGTAATGTAAATGATCCTCATTTGCTACCCTGGTGTGTGTGGCATTCTGTACAGACGGTTCCAATTGCAAGTAGGGGAATTTTCAACTTTCCCCTTGGTGATTTCTTCCAGAGCCTCAAAGTTTAGAAAAAGAGTCACTGCTCCAAGAAAGTCATAAGACGTTACTTACTGCTGGTGATTTCTTGTACTGTGTGACCAGGCCTGGGACTTGCTTGTCTTAGTTTGCAGGAAGCTGAGGCTTGCAACACATCTGCCTGCAGAGGGCGCCTGTGTCCTCGTCCTCAGAGCTCCGGATGCTCTTGGACTTGGGCAGGTAAGTGCAGCCATTCCTTAGGGAGTCTCAGAGGGCAATGAACCCAGCTTCTGCCTTTCAAGGTCTGTGTGCGTAGGGAGAAGATAGGGAAGAGGGAGACAGGACCAAGAGGATCCCTCGGTTGTCCTTTACCTGGGTTTCCCGAGCCAGACCGTGAGTAGGATGTGGATGCATTTATGTCCCAGCATGGACATGCCCTGGTCACACCTGAAACACACAGAATGACCCAGTAAATGGACTTTCAGATGTTGGCAGCATGTGGCTCAAACAACAGAGAAGTCCTGGGTGAAGGCATTGCTGAGTCCAATCAGCACCAGGCATTTGGAGGCTGAGCCTGTCAGGCATTGAGCTTTTTATGTCATATGGTGCCGTGGTTTGATCCAGGTGTCCCCCACAAACAAATCAATGTGTTCTCAGTGATCGATCCTCAGCTGATGGCAGTTTGGATTTTACAACCTCACTGGAGCTGTGTTGTTGGGGGCGAGCTTATGGGGTTATAAGCCAGCTTCCCCTTGCCAGTGTTTGGCACACCTTCCTGCCGCTGTTTGCAGTGCTGTGGCAGAGGTGATGTCCACCCCTCTGCTCATGCCATCGTTTTCCCTGCCAGGATGGAGTCTCCCCTCGAGTCCATAAGCCTAATAAACCCATTCCTCCACAAGCCGCTTTTGTTTGGGTTCTTTCTGCACAGCAACTAGAATGCTGACTGCAACATATGGCTATTCTCTCTCTGCTACACAGATTTCCTGAGCTTGATTCCAGTGTTTCTCAAAGACAAATACTGAACAGGGATGCCATCCATCCTCTACATGCTTCCCAGAGCTAGCAATATTTTATCCCGTTGGCATTTAGTGACTCTTGGGAATTACAGGAGTTAAAAGAAGAACAAATCACTTCCTATGAGTAATACAGCAACAGCTTTGGGAAGATGGTTCGGGGCAATCGGATTATTGGTGATGGGTCATGAATAAGATGACACTTTTATTATGACAAGCAGTCTTCCATTGTCTTGCAGTGGTAAAAGAATAGATAATTTGGTTCCTTCGAGTCTCAGGAACAGTATGTTAAGGGCTTGTGGTTTTCTCGACTTATGTATGACATGTCTCTCATCACTCAACAGATGATGGGAAGATATTTTGGGACATTTCAGCTGGTAACAGGGATGGCACAATAGGTCTCTGGGTGGCATTTGTCACGGAGACACTGGTGGATTTGTGCAAGATTCTCCCCTTTCTAGACCTGAGATCTCAGAAGCACATCTGCTCCTCGTCCTGGAGAGTGGGAGCCCTGAAGTTTTGCTTGGACTCTCCCAGAAGAGGAAACTGAAGAACAGATGTGACCCAACAGGAAGCACGGGTGGAAATGGAGAGAGCCAGCCAAGTGCGACCAATGACAATGATGGCTCTTGCTCGGCACCGGATGCCCTGCAGGGAGGAGCAATGGGAACTGCTTAGTTGTTGAGCAAGGTCAGGGGAAAGGACCTCAGAGCTCACAGAGACCCAAACACTAGAGTTTGTGAGACTCAGCCGAGCAGGGAAGGTGCTGAGGAAGAGAACTCCAGGACAAGACAGGGATCCCCTAGTCCTTGAGGGAGAGTTGACGTGTGTGGGTGTCAAAGGCCAGGACAAAGAGCACCTCAGTGTTAGCAGAACTGATCACAGGTCCAGAAAGCTCTCCCTGGCTTGGCCAAAAGTAGAACACTCGGAAACAGAGGCTGCCCCAGACTGGAAGAGCTTTATTCTGCTCTCATAACGCTTGAAAAAAGTCTGGGAAGGGGGGAATTTATTCCAAGAAACTTTAGCTATGTGCCAGAAAAAAAGAAAAAACCAACACGAAGTAAAGGAATACCACAAGACCCAGCAACCAAAAGCAATAAACCACCAGCAGGCTTCCAAAGAAACTGAAACAGACAACCATGATCAGAGGGAAACGAATCCCAGAAAATAGACCAGGAAATGACAGAAATGATGAAATGAACAGCCAAGAGTGTTCCAATGTTTTGACAAGTGTATTCTGTTTGTTCAAGAAAGCAGAGGAGGGGCTGGAGAGATGGCTCAGTGGTTAAAGGTGCTTGCTTGCGAAGACTGGCAGCCCAGGTTCAATTGCACAGCACCCAGGTAACGCATGCTCTGACAGATGCACGACATGGTGTGGATGTACCTGGAGTTCTTTTGCAGCAGCAAGAAATCCTCCTTCTCTCCCTCTCTCTTATACACACACACACTCTCTCTTTCTCTTTTTCAAATCTATAAATAAAAACAAAATAAGAAGATGAAATTAATAAAGGAAAGCAGACTGAAATACCATACCAAGTTTCTAGAAATTAAGAATACCACGAGGGGCTAGGGGTCTTGCTCTCTGCAAGCAGGAGGGCCTGAGCAGCGGGTAGCTATAATCTCAGCACTGGGGAAGTGGAGACAGGAGGATTGCACTCACTAGCCAGCTAGTTTACCCAAATTAGTGAGCTTTTTAGTTCAATAACAGACCCTGTTTCAAAAAGCATGGTCGATTTTTGTATCTTCCCTCCCCTTCCTCCCTTACCCCAGCTCCTTCCAGACCCTTCCACCCCCTGTATTCTGTGCCCTCACTTGTCTGTCAAATGTCCCCCTCTCCTCATCCCCTTCCCCTGTCAAGCCTTATTCTAGCTTCCTTACCAGCCAGTATTACTGACACTTGCTACAACTTATAAGCAAGTCAAACTTTTCCATGTTAGGATCTGCATAGGAGAGAGAATATGTGGCTTTTGTTTTTCTGAGCCTGTGAAACCTCACTTAGTACGATTTTTTTCAGGTCCATCTATTTTCCTGCAAGTTTCATAATTTCACTATTTTCTTCTTTCTTTCTTTTTTTTTTTTTTTTTTTTTTTTTTTTTTTTTTTTTTTTTTTTTTTTTTTTTTTTTTTTTTTTTTTTTTTTTTTTTTTTTTTTTTTTTTTTTTTAGTTTTTCGAGGTAGGGTCTCACGCTAGCCCAGGCTGACCTGGAATTCACTATGCAGTCTCAGGCTGGCCTCGACCTCACTGCAATCCTCCTACCTCTGCCTTCCGAGTGCTGGGATTAAAGGCGTGCACCACCATGCCCAGTACTATTTTTTTTTTTTTTTACTGCTGAGAATTCTATTGTGTGTATGTACACAATGAGTACCAGGCCAGGCTGGCTACTTAGCAAGACCCTATCTCCAAAAGCAACAATAAAACAAGATTGTCTTCATTTTCTGGAAGATTATTTCTGGAAGTATGGAATTCTAAGTGGATAGGGTTTTCTTGTTTTATTTTATCTAAGCACTGAACAATTTTATTGCACTCTCTGTTTGCCGACTTTGTCTCTAGTAAGAAACACCCCCAATCCTTGTCTTCATTTCTTTGTATATGTTTCTCTTTTGAAAGTTTTTCAAATATTTTCTTTGCCACTGGTTTGAGAAATTATATTACCATTCACTTTGATGTGTTTTTTTATCTTTCTTGTGATTGGAGTGCAAGCTCCTTGGATCCAAAGGGTTATCATTTTCTTCAAATTTGAAATTTTTCAGCCACTATTTCTTCAGACATTTCATTACCCACTTTTCTGCTTTTCTTTAGAAACTCCAGTTATATATAAATTGTGTTTATTGATGTCTCATAGCTCACCAGTGCTCTGTTCATTTAAAAATTCTTTTCCTCTGAGTGGTTCATTTTGGTCAGTTTTCACCTTTGTATTTTTCATTGTTTAATTTTTAACATTTTTGTTTCTTTGAGACAGGATCTCATGCAGCCTAGGCTGGCCTTGAATGTGTTTGACAGTATGTTATATCGTTGAGGATGGTCTTAGTCTCCTGATCCTCCTGCCTCTACCTCCTAAGTGCTGGAATTACAGGCATGGGCCATTAGGCTCATCTGCCTACTGTCTTTAAGCCCTCACTCCTATTTTCTTCTGAAATGTGTAATTGACATCCATCCTGACCAATGTACATTTTTGTCTCAAGTTTGTAGCTTTCATCTTCAAAGTTCAACTTCATTTAAAAATACAATAACAAAGATTCCACATGACTTCTTCATATCCGGTCTCTTCTTTGCCTTTTGGAACATGCAGAATGCTAGGTACTATAACATTTGATATGCTTGTCTGCTACTTCTAATTTTTGTGTTTTTTTATCAACGTTTTCGTTCCTTTTCATATTTTTTTCTTCTTTGTCTGTCTGGTGATCTTTGATTGGATGTTAGACATTGTGAATTTTCATGCTAAGTGTTGTTGAGTTTTTATAAATAATTTGTGCTTCATCTTAGGGTGTACCTGAGTGCTACTGTGGACTATGAGTTATGAAGGTTCCCATTTGGTTAGTAGGAATAAACACTGTTGTTGACTCTGAGCTCTGAGTTGGGGTCCTGCTCTTCTCTGTGTGTGGCCTCAGGTGGTCTCCTCAGATGCTCATCAGTACTTATCGGACCTCAGGTGGTTTCCTTAGATCATCAGTACTTCCCAAGCCTCAGGTGGTCTCCTCAGATCATCAGTACTTCCCAGGCATGTTACATGGTAAAAAGAAAATTCTTCCCTCCTTCCCCTTCTCTCTGATTCCGCTGGGAGCAAGATCAGAGGAGGGGAGGAAAGGCCCAGCATACCTCCAAACCCAGTAGTCAGTACAGAAAAGGGGCCTCCCAAGTTTGAATTTGGACTTTTAAAAGTTTTGCTGGGGGGATGACCCTGGCCTGGGAGGAGTTTTTGGCAACATGACGTGAGGTCACTGTCAGAGGCCACACCCTGTCTACCTGTGGGGGAGGGTCTATCTGCTAATCCCTCTCAATGTCATATTTCATCTGATTCTTATTTCTCAGAGACCAGTGCCTTACTTCCTCCCTGAAGCTCACTCAATGTCTCAGAAACAAATATCTTGGTTGCTTTCCATATTGTCTCTTTCTAAAAGGGTTTTTAATACTGAAGTTTAAAGACAGTGATTCCATCTTTTGGCTAGATTCACCCCAAGAGAATTAAATTGGAAATTAGTCACAGACATATTTGGGAAACTCCCAAATATTTATAAATTATACAGCATACTTTTAAATGACAGGGTCAGAGAAGTAATGAAAGAGAAATGGTATATCATTTCAAACTAATTTAAAATGAAAATATAACATATTGAAATTTGTGGGATGGATTTAATACTATGATCTGAGAAAATACATTGTTTAAATACTTGTATAACAGAATTTTAAAAGTTTTAAATCAATGATTTAAGGTGTCATTTTAAAGGCACCACAAAATAGGAAGAAATTACAGTAAGCAGAAGGAAGACAATAGATAATAAAGGGAGGAGATCAATACCTATAAAATAAACAAAATAGTAGAGATAAAGCTGTTAACCCAAAAGTTAATTCTATGAAAAGATCAACAAAATGGATAAAAATCTAACCCAACTGATGAGGTAAAAGTGAGATCATACGGAGGTGACTGATATTAGTAATGTGAGACAAGACATCACTTTAGATTCTACAGAATTAAAATACCAAGGGAACAGTGTGAGTACCTTTATGACATTCCAATAATTTAAGTGAAATGTACCATGTCGTAGTCAGCCACACGCCGCTGGGATGCATCTCCAAACCAGGCACAGTTTTGGGAGGAAAGGATTCATTAAAGTAACAGATCCAGGGGGAGTTTGATAATGAAGACAAAGGCTAGCCCCCTTTCACAGATCCAAGCAAAGAGAAAAACCCCTCACCTTCAGCCAGCACACTCCACCTCTAGCAAGCACAATCTAACTACCAAAACAGGAGGACTGCCAGACTTGAGCTCTGGCTGATCTTTGCATATCTATAGCTGGAATTTCACATCCACCCCAGAATCTCCTTGGGCTGGAGCCTAGAATCCGGCCTAGGTGACACCTCCTCCAGCTAGGCAGCTAGAGAAAACATTTACACTTTTGAATCTATTGGGGGACATCCATTCAAACTACCACAGACCATTTTTTTTTGAAAAACATATTACTGAAGTTTACTTTAAAAATAGTCATGGGCTGGAGAGATAGATGGCTTAGAGGGTAAGGCTTTTGCCTCCAAAGCAGAAGGACCCTTTACGTGGGTACTAGGGACTTTGATTCCCTAGTACCCACGTAAAGTCAGATGTACAAGGTGGTGCATGTGTCTGGAGTTTGTTTGCAGTGGTTGGAAGCCCTGGTGCACCCATTCTGTCTGTCTGTCTGTCTGTCTGTCTCTCTCTCTCTGCCTCTTTCTCTCTCTCAAATAAATAAAATAGTAAAAAATAGTAAAAAAGTAAAATATTTAATTTATTATAAAAATAGTCAAAACCCCTAAATCAAATTAGAAATTAGATTTATAGTTGAAACCCATTTCCACAAAGAAACTCTATCCCATATGAATTCAGGGCTGAATGCTACCAAACATCTAAGGGGAAAATGAGGACCATGGGCTGTTCATACCAATTCTTCTTACTCAGAAGACAGATGAGAAGGGAATGCTTCCTTGTAGTTTTATGAGGACATCATTGTTATCATACTAAAGGTAGCCAAATACATTATAAGGTGATAAAACCACAGATGAAAAATTCTCATAAAAATTGCCCTGATCAAAATATTATCCAATTAAATGCAGTGATACATAAAAATAATAAGCCATGGCTTAATGAGGATTATCATAGGGATTCTAGATTGATTTGGCATTAAGATAATCAATTAATGCAATTCACCATATTAGTCAAAAATAGATTATCTCTGTATATATATATATATATATATATATATATATATATATATATATATATATATATATAAAAATCATTCATGACAAAGCTCTTAGTAAGTAGGTGTAGCAGAGCTGGACTGTAAAATCCCAAGGCTACTCCCAGTGACACACCTCCTTCAGCAAGGCTCTGCCTCCCAGAGGCTCTATCAGCTGGGGATTAAGTACAAGGCACAATCACAAACACATGAGGCTATGGGAACATTTCACATTCAAACCACCACAATAGGAATAGAAATAAACTTAACTTTCCATGGAAACCCTACATATAGCTAGAACATCAGATTTAATAGTAAAAGACCATTAACAAACTCTCCCATTCTCTCTCTCTCTCTCTCTCTCTCTCTCTCTCTCTCCCTCTTCTTCTCTCTTCTGCTTCTTCTGTAACCAACAGGCCTACATAGACCACACTGGCCTCAAACTCACTATGTAGTCCAAGCTGGTCTTAAATTCACAACATTCCTACCTAAATTCCCTGAGTTGTGGGATTACAGGTATACGCCACCTCACCCAGCTACTCCATGTCCAAAAACCTAAATGCTAATGTGTTTCATAATATTCAAACCTAGGAAGTAACTCAAAGCCCATCAATAGAATAACAGAAGAACATAGCATATTCATATAGTATTATACTATTCCATATTCCATAAGATTCTATAATACTATTCCACCAAAAAGTTGCTGATATATATATATATATATATATATATATATATATATATATATATATATATATGTGTGTGTGTGTGTGTGTGTGTGTGTGTGTGTGTGTGTGTGTGTGTATGTGCAGGAACATGGGTGAATCTCATAAATCTTAACCATGCACAGAAGTTAGCACAGAAAGGTATATATCATTTGATTCTGTTCATATGGAACACTTTAAAAGGAAATAATAATGGCAGAAATAAGATCAGTAGTTGCCAGAGATTAATGGCAAAGGGGCATGAAAGAACCCTTCATGGGAAAGGAGCCTTCCTCATCATGACTGTGGTGGTCCCATCAGTGTGATCATTTGGCAAATCTTTGAATCATGTAATTAAAATGGATAATTATGATTATATATAACCTCAATAAAGCTGACAAGGATGGTAAATGCAGGTTTGCCATGTCTGCTCCCCATCGTCCTGCTTACTGTGTTCTGTGACACTCCAAACCCTGGGAAGAGAAGTCAGTCAGGGGAGGAGAAGCGCCTTGCTCTGCTGTCTGTGGGATGCTGGGGAATGTCCCTAATGGTGCCACCCCTCTTTAGAAGCAGCACCCACTCTGTGTGTGGTGGTGGTGGGGGCTAACGGCCTGTTGCATGCATTTTCCTCACTGCTTCTGAAAAAGCCTTCATAGACCTGTTTCCCTAGTCTATTCCATGAGATTTTAATATGGTGGACAGCACAGCTCTTTATTCTCTGGGTACCCTGTGCTTCATATATAAAACTAGTAAGATCTCCCCATCACTCCCTGTGATGGTTAAGTTTATTTTCAACTTGACCTGTGTAATAATCCACAGTAATCTTGGGTGGATCTCTGAGCTTGCCTGCAGAAAGGATTGACAAAATCCTTTTGGGATTTTGTAGAAGGGAGGAGGTCCCTTTTCCAGAGTGAGCCCTTCCCCCCCCCAGAGTGGGTGGGCCTTCCAGAAGGGGACTAGATATAAGGAATATTGAGGGGAAGGGAAGCTCTCTTCCTTCCTCCCCCTGGCTGCTGGCTCTGTCTCTCTGCTTGAATTTATGAAAGGGGGCCAGCCATTTCCTTAATTTTTGGAACTTGAGATTCATCCCAGTGGTGTGTGGCTGACTGCAACACTCACCCAAGAGCCAATCTCCGTCCTCCCCTGAGAATGTATATGTAGGACAAGAAAGCCAAAGATGGGATTTTACTTTGTCCTGGCACGAAGCAGGTGGTATTACTTTGGTTATTCTCTCATTGCTATGACTAAGGAGCTGACCAGAGGCAACTTAAGGGAGGAAGGGTTAATTTTGACTTAGAGTTCAAGGTTATAGTTAATCACAGCAAGGAAAGCATGATGGCAGGAGCTTGAGGCAGCCAGTCACATTGTGCCTGCAGTCAGGAAGCTGGTGTTCAGCCAGCCCTCTCCTGTGTATACAGTCCAGGACCCAGTAGGTCTCCCCACCTCTGTTAACCCAGTGGAGCTCACAAGTATATCCAGAAGCTAGTTTTCTGGGTGATTCTAGGTCCCACCAAGTTGACAGTCAGTATAAATCATTACAGTTACTTTTCTATTGTGACAAAAGACCTGACAAAGGCAACTTAATAAGACGGAAGAGTTTATGTGGGCTCACAGTTTGAGGACACAGTCCATCGTGGTGGTCAAGGCACAGCTGCAAGAATGTGGGTACATTGTGTCCACAGTCAGGGAGCAGACAGTGGGTGATGTGTGCTGGTGCTCAGCTCACTCTCTCCTCTTTGTTCAGCCCAGGGCTCCACCCAAGGAATAGTGCTGCCCACAGTTATGGTGGGTCTTCTTGCCTCAGTGAGCCTAATCTAGGAAAAGACACACGCAGAGGTTTGTTTCCATGGCGAGTCTCAATCCCATCAAGATGACAAGATGACTGGTCCCAGCAGGGTTGTCTTCTTCCCCTCCCCCTTGAGAGAAGCAGCTGGGGCACAATGACACACAGTCACACAGTTTAAGTCTGAAGCTGTGCTGCCCAACTCTTCACTAACCCCCAGGTTTGCTGGCCAGAGCTGGGTGGGATGATGGTTTTGGCAACCAGGATGCATTGGGGCTACATCCCATAGAACTGGGCCATAGATACCGAGCACCCAGGAAGATAACAGGGACACCTAAGTCAACACACAAGCCCATCATGTGTCCCAGGACCCTTGGGGACCCAGGCAGGCACATCAGCAGCTGCTCCCTAGAACCTCTCTGCTCCCTCAAAGCATTTCCTAGCCAAGTGGCTTCTTAACTGTAAAATAAAAACCCTCAGAATGCCCCTACATTCAGATAAGCTATGGAAGGGGCAGGAACAGGATTCTATTTGGCAGCAAAATGCTTAGCTTTATTTCCTATAGGCTTGTGAATAACAGACAGAAAAGCTGATTTCAAGAAATTAGCTCAGAAGTGCAACTATAAGTATAAAAATATTTGGAGGCACATATTGAAGGAGATGTCAGTGGGACTGGCTGTCAGCTTCTTAAGCAGCTTTATGTTCAAGAAATGGCTTTCATTCTCAGAGGTAAGGGAGAGAGATTTGAATATGTGTTCTTGCCCCTATAGCTGTTACAGGTAAACTGAGGTATAGGTAAACTGAGACATGACACACTCAATATAGTTTAAAAGGAGTCTTTAATAACAAGAACCTACAGCTGGGACCATCCTGTTTCAGAATTTGGGTGGGTGGTCCCACATTCCCCATATGGGCAACCAAATGTTGAATCCATGGCACAAAGAAAGGACCATCAACTCAAATTTTAGGCCAAATTATAGCCAGCTGAATTTTGCACATGAGAGTTAAATTCAGTGACTGCTCCACCCAAAATGCAGGACTTCAGAGGCCAGAAAGACAGACCAGGGGACAGTGGGACATGTTTCTACCACCTGGAGTTCCAGAAGCAGTGCTTTGTCCAGCCTTCCTTTGAATCCCCCTTACCTCTAGAGACTTTTCCAGAGAGACCAGATGAGTCTCTCTCTACCAACAGTGTTGCCCTACTTTCATCCAGCACCCATAACAGGCCTCCAGAGGAATCCCTGAGGCTGAGGAACATCTCCCAGGAGCCACCTTCTAGGGGCTCTGTCCCTGTAAGGGTGTAGGAGCTAAGAGAGCACAACTTAGGCAGTGGGGATTGTAGAAAAATATCTCTCTGGGGCCTCCAGATGTTATGGGTAAACTGAGGCATGGGTAAACTGAGGTATGACACACCTAATATAGTTAAAAAGGAGAGTCTTCAATAAAAAAGAAGGGACCATACTGCAGGACCTTGCTAAGAGGCACAGAGGACATAAAGGGTTAACTGGAGTTGAGACAGGCTGAAGCCCTAGTAAAGTCTCTGACTTGCTAAGACCCGGAAGGTGCTTTGCCAAACTCCTGCTTTGATCCTAGAAACCTCCGGGCCCCCTTGGCAAGCCACAGTGAGCCCTGTGTTTTCACTCCAGCTGTGCTGGATGATAGGTGACAGTTCTTCCATAGCTGCCACCATCGAACCCAGGACTAGGGTCATGTATTTCCAGCCACTCAGGGCTGAGTAAGCCCCTCAACTTATCTATGAAAAATGGGCATTCACAGGTTACTAGCCCCTGCCTATCCACTCGTGAGACATCCACAGACCACCCTGCCCCAACCAATCCCCTTGCTGATGCCCATGCCTCTGAATTTCCCCTGACTTCTCCTATATATATGACCCTTCCACGTACAATAAATGATCTGCCTATTCGCTGCCCCTCATGGCTGGATCCCGAGAGTCATTTTCTCTCGAAAGCTCATGTCCTGCCTGCCCGGCTCCATGGACGAACGGGGAGTCAATGTGTGCCCTGACTCCCTCCCTAACTCAGCTACCCATGGAGCCACAGCTGGTGCATGGCCACCAGCACAGTGCAGCCTCCGTGGAACAGCGTCTGAAAGCATCCGCGGAGCAGCAGCTGCGAACGACAGCGACCGACAGCATTTGTAGCAACCGACAGCCTTCCTCGGATCAACGTCCACGGGAGCAAAACAACAATCGGCGCCAGGCATGGGGCTTTACCTCTAAAATATGCAGGAAACATGAGTCTCCTTTCACACAAGGGACATCGGCTCCAGGGGGAATCTGGGGTCTTGCCTCCATACTGTGAGGGCTGTCAACTCTTTTTTCCTTTCTTTGTTTTCAGTCCATGCCGTCATGAGGGACTTTTCTAAGGCTAAGAAGCAACTGAGATCTCTTGGCTGAGGCGACTCTTCAGCAGAGAAGGAAGGCTCTTAGCTGGACAAATTGGCCCCAACTGCCTCCAGGTGTTGGCAATGACCACTCTATCTTAATCTCTATCTTGATTCAACCCAGTGACACATCAGCCACATAATTACCATTAGGGGGGCTGCCGGTTTCTGAAGTTTGCGGACAGGCTTACACCTGAGACTTTGGGGAAAACCCCCCCCCCCTTATCGCTGGCTGATAAGGGAATGTTGCCCTCTGGCTTTGGCATTTCCACATCTTTTCTATCATGGGAAATTTCATGTCCCATCAGAAAAGCTCTCCGATGACGGGATTAAGAACACTCCTCAAGTCACGGGGACTTAACTTTTCCAAGAAAGAGGCTGCTTCCTTCTGGGAGGAAGCCCTCATTATAGCCCCCTGGATAAATTCTAGCAACCCCTATGATTCAGAAGTATGGTCCTGTATAGCACACCTAGCTAAAAACAGAGAAATCCAGGAAGGAACGCCCCCTTACCCTCCCTTTCTTCTGATATTAGCAATGATCAGACAATGCTTAAGTCTTTCCGAAACAGAAGCTGATCCTTAAGTACAAAATAATACTAATTTTAATGAAAAAGGCTCTGAGGATCACCTAATGACAAATATTAAATTCCTAAAAAGGGCTGTAAGAAGAAATGAGGCAAAAACTTGTATGTACTGGCGCTCTAACTTTAGTGTAACAAACTGTGCCGCTTATTTCAGCCAAGCTGAAACCTTTGTCGAAGAGGCTACAGTCCCCCCTCAGACATGCCCTCCAGTCTTTCTGGCGAAAGCACTGTTAACTCTTCAGTCCCCTAATGTATTTACCCACCTTTGCCTCCACCCTTGCCACTGTACATTCCCACAATGCAGGAGGAACCAAATTCAAATGAGCCCCTCCCTGCTCTCCCTGGGCCACTGATGATTTTGCAACAGCTATTCAAAATTCAGGATCAAAATTGGACTGATAAAGTGGAAAACACTGAGCCTGTCTTGGCTTTTCCCGTAAATATTCAGCCCATGAGAGCTCGACCTTCTCATTGGTATCCATATCAGGCCAATGACTTAAAAGAATTAAGGCAGGTAGTCTGAGAAGATGGAATTTATGCTCCTTGGACCAAATCCCTTCTCCAGAGTCTGCGCAGAGCTCTTAACACTCCGCAGGACTGGTGAGATATCTGCAGGTCCTCCCTCAACAGCTCCCTGTTCCTTCAGTGGGAGACACTTTATAGAGATGAATGTCTCCAGCAAATCAAAAATTACCAAGGCCAACAGGAGATTCCCTGGGGCTTTGATGAACTCTTTGGACAGGGTAACTTTTCCACGGGCATAGAGCAAGCCTATCAGCCTCCTGGATATTATGAACAGGTTCGCCTGTGTGCCATTCAGGAATGGGATAGGATTATGCCCCCATCTGACTCCCAAGATAATACGTCCTCTTTGCTGTTCCTCTGGCAAAAGTCGGAAGAACCTCTTTCTGATTTTATTTTAAGAACCAAGACCAGCTTAAAGAGAAAAATTCCTGATAAACTGCCAGAGACATACTCATTAAAACTATATTATGGGATGGGATGACCCCAGAATGTAGATTAGCTTGCCAAGGACTAAAAGTGAACATTATGACAAGTGGATAGTTGCAACCCTGGACATAGGAACCGTTTCCCACAAAACAGCCTCTCTGGCAAGGCTCTTGCTACAGCCTTACACTCCCAGGGAAAATGCTTTACCTGTGGTGAGGAAGGACATTGGAAGACAGAATGCCCAACAATAACGTACACCCCAAATAAAAAAGCCCCTCCTGATAAAATCCCTCCACCCCAGACTATTTGTCCAAGGTGCCATAAAGGGTTCCATTGGAAAAGAGACTGTCATGACAGTTATGATAAGGATGGCAAACCCTTAAAATCTTTAAACTCCAAAAGGGGCATCCCTCAGTCCCACCAGTAAGAAGGAATGCCCATAATATACAATGGGTCATGAGTATACTTGAAGGAGCCCACCCAAAATTACTTCTAGAAATTGGAGGGAAAATTTTCAAATGCCTAATAGATACAGGAGCAGACAAGACTATATTAAGACAATCTGAAATCCCACAACACTGGGAACTCATCCCAGGACCACAGCTAATGGGAGTAGGAGGCCCATCCCAAGTTTATATAACTAAAGAAGCATTTAAATGGAGGGACCCCAATGGAACCACAGGCCTTATCAGACCATTAGTTGCAAACATTACAACTAATCTACTGGGAAGGGATATCCTTGAAGCTCTTGATGTTGTCATTGCTAGCAATATAGAAAAGGAATGCATAGAAATACAAAATCATGAGAAATACCTTGAACAATGTCACCCCAAATCTTATGGGCCACTGTCAATTATGACACTCCCTGCCTAGAATGGCTCTCTGATGAGCCAGTCTGGGTTGAACAGTGGCCTTTGTCCAGGGAGAAATTAAAAATCCTAAATCAGTTAGTGACTGAGCAACTCCACCTTGATCATATCTGTCTCTCAAGGAGTCCATGGAATATTCCTGTATTTGTTATACAAAAGGGATCAGGAGAATGGAGATTTATTATAAGATCTAAGGGCTATAAACAAAAAACTATGTTAATTTGGGGGACCTTACAAAGGGGGGCTACCCCTTGCTCAGCCATTCCTGCTGGCACTTCCCTCCTTGCTATAGATATCAAAGACTGCTTCTTTTCCATTCTCCTACGTCCACAAGACCGAAGGCGCTTTGCATTCTTGGTCCCTTCTGTTATGCTGCAAAGGCTTCATGCCCGCCCCAAGCCTCTCTCTCTCTCTCTCTGCTATTCTAATTTCTGTGTTTGTCCTTCTTCATTTTAACAGTGTAGCTGCTGCCAGACTAAGCTCCCCTGCTCTCACCAAGCCCCCACCTGGTGGGGAATGATAACTGCATCCTACATGAATGCCTCTGCCCCCACTTACTGCTCCCCAGCTATAATTGTTCCACAGGTCTATCTCCATACAGAAAATGAAGCAGCCTTCTGGCTCAGCGTGTTCTTACTGATTTGTAGGCCCAGCTATTCCATGATTTCTCCAGAACTAACTCTGAAGCATGCACACTGAATTCTCCACAGTGGAGTGAGTTCTTCATGGCCCCATTTTATACACAGTTATTTCCTTGGCTCTTCAGCTTCTCTTTCCATCATTTTATCCTTCTCCCATCTTTTCTATAAGCAGAGAAATGGCTCAGGGAGATGGGCACAACTCCTCAAGACCTTGGGTCTTTTTGGTTTCCATATCAGAGCTGGGTCATCATACACACTCTCATCCCTGGCCTGACCTTCAGCCCAGCACTGCTCTTGGCTGCCCTTGGTCCTGCGTTAGCACCAGCCCAGCAGTGGGAGCCCATGACCTGAAGGCAGAATTGAAGGCAGATAGCAATCACCATCAGCATCTAAGGTCCTTGCTCTGAGGAGGCAGCCATACATGCATGGATGGTGAGGAAGAGGATATAGTCAGGCCAGGGCAGCAGGATCCAGGGTAGACCCAAAATCAAGCCAGGGCTGCAGGATCCAGGGTAGATCGACAATCAGGCCAGGACTTCAGGATCCAGGGTAGATCCAGAATCAGTCCAGGTGTCATGGTTTGATACAGGTGTCCTCCACAAACAAATGAATGTGTTCTGATAGATTGATCCTCAGCTGATGGCAATTTGGGAATTAGAACCTCACTAGAGCTGTGTTGTTTGGGGCAGGCTTATGGGGGTTATAAGCCAGCTTCCCCTTGCCAGTATTTGGCACACCTTCCTGCCGCTGTTTGCAGTGCTGTGGCAGAGGTGATGTCCAGCCCTCTGCTCATGCCATCGTTTTCCCTGCCAGAATGGAGTCTCCTCTCGAGTCCGTAAGCCAAATAAACCTGTTCCTCTACAAGCCACATTTGTTTGGGTTCTTTCTGTGCAGCAACTAGAAAGCTGACTGCAATACCAGGACTGCAGGATCCAGGGTAGATGCAGAATCAGGCCAGGACTGCAGGATCCAGGGTAGACCCAGAATCAGGCCAGGACTGCAAGGATCCTGGTTAGACCCAGAATCAAGTCAGTACTGCAAGGATCGAGGGTAGACCCAGAATGAGGCCAGAACTGCAAGGATTGAGGGTAGACCCAGAATCAGGCCAGGACTTCAGGATTGAGGGTAGATCCAGAATCAGGCCAGGACTGCAAGAATCAAGGGTTGACCCAGAATCAGGCCAGGGCTATAAGGATCCAGGGTAGACTCAGAATCAGGCCAGGGCTGCAAGGATCGAGGGTAAACCCAGAATCAGGCCAGGACTGCAAGGATCAAGGGTAGACCCAGAATCAGGCCAGGGCTGCAGTATCCAGGTTAGATCCAAAATCAGGCCAGGACTGCAAGAATCAAGGGTTGACCCAGAATCAGGCCAGGGCTATAAGGATCCAGGGTAGACCCAGAATCAGGCCAGGGCTGCAGGATTGAGGGTAGGCCCAGAATCAGGCCAGGACTACAGGATCCAGAGTAGACCCAGAATGAGGCCAGGGCTGCAAGGATTGAGGGTAGACCCAGAATCAGGCCAGGACTGCAAGGATCAAGGGTAGACCCAGAATGAGGCCAGGGCTGCAAGGATTGAGGGTAGACCCAGAATCAGGCCAGGACTGCAGGATCCAGGGTAGATCCAGAATCAGGCCAGGATGGCAGGATCCAGGGTAGACCCAGAATGAGGCCAGGACTGCAAGGATCCAGGGTAGACCCAGAATCAGGCCAGTACTGCAAGGACCGAGGGTAGACCTAGAATCAGGCCAGGGCTGCAGGATCCAGGGTAGACCCAGAATTAGGCCAGGACTGCAAGGATCCAGGGTAGATCCAGAATCAGGCCAGTACTGCAAGGATCCAGGGTAGACCCAGCTTCCTCCAACTGAGTAAACTGAGTCCCTAGTTGGAGGCCCAGAGGACCTTTTACCAAACCCAGCCTTTTCCTTTGTGTTCCCCACCTGTAGTTGCTAGAGCATCCTGTCAAAATAAATTGCATATTATGGATTCTGGGGGTGGGGTTGGGGACCAGCTGTTACCAAAATGCCTGGGCTAATTTTAAATCAATTAATTATGCATGATTAATTCCCAAAGCCCTGAAAGGGGGAAGAAGTGAATATAGGAAATATAACTCCCATAGCTCACATTACAGTCATTGTAGGAGCATGTCAGAGCTTTCCCTCTCCTCCTTTTAATGTTGCTCCTGTTTTTAATAACTATTTTAATTTCAGGATAGATTCAGATATACAAAAATACGGAGACATTAGTACAATGTCTGTAGATATGCCATCCCTAGCTTCCTGTGGTTCTTTTGCATGGGTGATTTCTTCTTCCTAGTTTTTTTAAACCTTTACCTGTCTCAGTATTGACTCTTGGATATGTGGATCATCCCATTAGGAGCTCTTTAAGGTGGTCCCTGAATCTGACTTGTTAGAGGAGTGGATTCAAGTCCAGAGGCACAGTCATGGTCTGATCTAGGTGTCCCCCACAAATGAATGTGTTCTGAATGCTCAATCCCAAGCTGATGGCAGTTTGGGTATTAGAACCTTGTTGGAGCTGTGTTGTTGGGGGTGGGCTTATAGGTATTGTAAGCCAGCTTCCCCTTGCCAGTGTTTGGCACACCTTCCTGCCGCTGTTTGCAGTGCTGTGGCAGAGGTGATGTCCACCCTCTGCTCAGGCCATCATTTTCCTTGCCATCATGGAACTTCCCCTTGAGTCTGTAAGCCAAATAAACTCATTCCTCCACAAGCTGCTTTTGGTTGAGTTCTTTCTGAGAAAGCTGACTGCAACAGTTTTGGTACCAGAGAGTGGGATCTGTCACAGCCGCTAGAACCCTTATTCTGTGGCTTTTGGCCTTGTGGTACTGATTTGCAGGAGGAATGTGCAAGGATTTGAAACCCTGGCCTAAAAGACACCTTGTAGTGCTTGATGGACTATTCTGGTTAGAGTTGAAAGACCTGAGTGAAGTAAGAACTATGGACTGTGAGGTTTGGCTTATGAGGATGAGAAAGAACTTTTTCAGGACTGTGCCAGAAGGAGTTTGCATGAGAGGCTTGCTGCATTCTGCCTGCCTGTGTCCCGCGAACTTGTGCAGGGTTGCTTTGCATAGAAATGGACTGGTGTGAGCAGATGGAGATGACACAGAAAGAAAGAAAATCTCTGGGCTGAAACTGCTGCAATTGTTTGAGAGATTACAACCATTGAGATTGGGCCAGGTGATTTGCATTGGGACAGCAGAAATAATGCGGACTCTTTGAATGGGCCTGAATGCTGAAGGAAGTTTCCTGTTCTTCAAAGTTGGCTTTGTTCCCCCCTGGATTAACAAATTTGTAGCCCACCTGATACTATGGAATATGACAAATGCAGAAAGAGAGGGTCATTGGATTTGCAACATGGTTTTGTTTTTGAAAGTGGCCATGGGCAGTGTGAAGCAGGTGTGTTGGATTGCCTGCCTGGAAGCCCAATGGAGCCATGAGGATGAACTGTGGGTTTCAGTGGAGACCCAGTGAAATGCTAGGACTATGGGATGGCGGCCAAGGAGAGCTGCCAGCACTGAAGTTATCCTTGACTGTGAGCCGCCGAGCTATAGCAGTGGAATTGGAACTCTGAAGACCTGTCACTATTTATCATTGGACTTGGGGTTAGAGTTTGATGTTGCCGTGCTGGTTTTAAATCTTGTATTGGTTCAATCTGTCTTTGCTATGCCCAATGCTATCTTTTGCAATGTGAATGTTCTGTGCCATTATGGATTTGCTTTTTGGTATTATGGCTCAGTAGAAAAAACAAGGGGACTTATGGAGTTGAGCTGAATGCATTGTATTTTATATTATGTATGATTATTAGTTTGTGGGGGCCAGGGCAGACTGTCATGGTTTGATCCATTGTCCTCCAAAGAAAATGTGTTCTGAATGCTTAATCCCCAGCTGATGGCCATTTGGGTTTTACAACCTCGCTGGAGCTGTGTTGTTGGGGGCAGGCTTATTGGGGTTATAAGCCAGCTTCCCTTGCCAGTGTTTGGCACACCTTACTGCCGCTGTTTGCAGTGCTGTCGCAGAGGTGATGTCTATCCTCTGCTCATGCCATCATTTCCCTGCCATGATGGAGCTTCCCTTCAAGTCTGTAAGCCAAAACAAACCCATCCTTCAAATCAGCTTGCTTTTGGTTGGGTTCTTCTTTGTTGCAGTAAATAGAAGGTTGACTAAAACAAGCACCCGCTGAAATTTCCAGGTTCTTGTGTCCTGAGTGGAGGCTCCCATTTGGAATAATGATATAAAGATTATTTTTTTTCTCTCTCTCATTTTTTTCTTTTTTTTTTGAGGTCTCACTCTAGCCCAGAGTTTCAGGACCACTACCACCAACAGCAGCAGAATACTGATCCGTGGGGCATGGTCTCAGGTTCCCCCCAGACCCACTGACTCACTTGAACAGTCTGATTCAATATCAGACTAAGGGACCACAGTCTCATCACTCCTGTAAAGGAAGGTCCCTCTACTGGTCTTATACTCACATCACTCATGGGATGATACACCATTACAAACTTGGTTTTCCATGACAATGTAGAAACGCAATGTGAATTAAATTCCTCAGTATTTCCTATACCCTAGGTTTATATGGTTCCTTGGGGGATCCTACCACCCATTCTTTCCATATGGGGAAACTAAAGGGGCCATAGGGTATGTACTTTTTTTACCCTCCCAGAACTGACCTGGCCTAATGTCCGGGCTGTGTGGTGTGTGTGTGCGTGTGTGTGTGTGTGTGTGTGTGTGTGTGTGTGTGTGTGTGTGTAAGGGGGGGCAACCTACCGACTATTCACGAGTTCATCTGCCTAGCCTGCTACTCCAGTCACTGTAGCTTCTCTACTGTCCATGTCACTGTCACTGTTGGAAAGTGACTGGTACCAAGTTCCTGAGAAGAAAGGGCCCTGTAAGCACTCAGCTCTGGTTCTTTCAGATCTGGACCTCTCTCTGAAACAGAACGTTCTCCAATTGCAGGGTCTTTCTGTCCCAGAACACATTTGAAATCCTGTGATACTGTCAATCAACACAATCATTAAAGAAATGCCATGTGGAGACATTTTTCTTTGTCCTCAACTTTCTCTCTGATGAGGGACAAGACCCAGCCCACCAATGTGGGGAAGCATTCAGAAAACTCTAATTTCACCATCCCTTCCCTCTCCTCCTTCCTCCTGCTGAGAAGGCTGGGCTCAGTCACCTCAGTCAGAAGCCCCCTCTTGCACCCTCTTAAAATAGCCCCTTGACATGTCTTTCCTAAACAGAAGCCAGCTCTCTCCTGCCCACTTGTTTTAAAAGAAAATTCTTTCCTCTTCTTGTTTCATCCTCATCTCAACCTCCAGGCATATGGAGTACCTTCCTGCACCTCTCCTCTCCTTTACCACATTACCATGATGCCTACAGCTCCCCACCCCCATCAAGTTCACAGGCAGAAGAAGGGACTTGAGGTTCAAGGCTTCATTCTGCTTTGGTTTTATAGGTAGCCAATGAGCAGAGCAGAGAGATTTATTGGTATACAACATGGCCCATCAAAACCTCCATCCTATGTGTCTGGGGACAGATCAGCATTGCTCAGGCCAGGTACTCGATTGTTAAATGACATGTTGATTGGTCAGTCCTCTATCCAGTCAGCATCCTTTCCATGGACCTGGTCTCTCCTGTGGTGGAAGGCAAGAAGGCTGGATGGGAAGTTGGTGAGGTGCTGGAAGGGATGCTTGGTTGAACCACATGAGATTGGGAAAGTCCACGTACCCAAGAGTGATGGGACATGAATAGACCCATGAGGGAAGAAACTTTCCTCACACAGCCCCTATTTCCAGCAGCCTCCAGAGCATTCTCTGCTGTTAGGGTTAGGTGTAAAAATGTCCCTGACCTGGAAGTTTCTGGAATGTTAGGTACCCACCCTGTACTACCATTGTGGCCACAAGAAAGAGCAGCCTGGTTTTCTCTGTCTGCACAGCAAAGGACTCTCAGGAAGTGACTTTGAGGAAAGCCTTTGGGAACTAATTCATGGGACCTGCTCAAAATTCAATGCTGCCCATCGTTTCCTGTTTGGTAGGTTTAAAATGGAATTCATTCCTGTTCTCGCTATTGAAAACTCCTGGCATACCCACTGTGATTGGCTGTTTTTACACCAGGAGAATCTTCGAAGCACAATTAGCCAGTGTGAAAATCAGAACTAATAATAGAACCACAACTCGGCTTCCCAGTGAGCAGGATGTGAGGCTCTATGTGGTCCTGGCTTCTGCCATTAGTGCCCCAGCTCACCAGACACTAGACAGGGCTCTTGCTTCCATGAAGTCTAGCTCCCGTGACTCTGGAGTCCGTATGCCCCAAGTGCTCCTTGGAATAGCCACTGCTCAATGTCAGTTTTTCTATGGCTTTGCTGCTAAAAGCTCTTGCTACTGGGAATTAGCTAATGCAACACTGATAGTTGGAAAAATGTACCAAAAAGTGAAAGGGCCTGGGAAGCTGCCTAGTCTATTTCCTTTCTTTCTTCTTTCCTTTCACAAACCCTCTTTCTCTTCTCCCCCCTCCTTCCTTTCTTCCTTCCTTCACTTGCACATCCAGAGAACATTTTAATTTTGGAAAGATATGCGATGGGAGCCCATCTGTGAAGTGAGTAGGTTCCGGGTAGGGGAAGGATCAACAGGAGGTATCTCAAGCCCTGTCATGCAGGGAGGTATGTTTGAAGAAGCTTCCGGAAAAACCAGCAAGCAGAGAAACAGTTCTCGGGGCAACATGGGCAAGTATGGATGCTAGGAGGCATAAGGACTCTAGATATGACAGGAGGGTCCAGTGACCTCAAACTCAGAAAGACCTGGGCTGGAGTCAAGTCTGCTCAGAACCCCACAAAGCCATTTATCCATGTGTTACTGAATCCCCCACTCTCTTGACAGATGCTTAAAACACATGATATTTTGAAGGCAAGGGGAGAGTCACACTACAGAAGTGAACTTGAAAGTCAGCCCCCTGAGCTGGATGGGTTGTTGGTGGGGTGCTGGAAGGCTGCAATCCTGAGGAGCCATAGGTTGAGGCTGTGTGAGGCTGATGCTTTATAAAGAGAAAAGGAGCTGCATTAGACCAGATTCTCTCTATATAAACAGGACGGACAGAAATGAACATATGTTATGAAGGTGATTTATTAGATTGGCTTACCTGATTTAACACGGGCAATCCAACAATGGCCGAGAACCCAGTAGCTGCTCAGTCTGTGAGTCTGGATGCCTCATACTCCAAATCTGGCACTGAAGGTCTGGAGGACTCCTGGAGAGATGCTGGTCTTTAGTCCATGTTGGAAGGCTGAGGAAGCTGGGTTCACATGTCTATTAAGGATGGTAGTAATAGGGCAGATTCAAGCAGCAAGGGAAGTCAGGCAAAACACACCGCTCCTTCCTGGAACCTCTTTATATATAGGCTGCCCACTCCCAGGGAAGGTCTTTCCTATCTCAGTTCATCTTTCCCAGAAATCACAATTATTTGTCCATCGACTCTCTACAGTGTCACAGTTTCTCTTCTACCAGTAAAGTTTTTAACCCAATGTCTATAAAACAGAGATGATAAGGAAAGCAGTAGGTATCCAGGAACAGTTTATAGAGATTAAAAGAAAAACATAGTTATCAGCATCTAAGATGATTGTAATTTATGGTCATATTTATTCCTGAGATTCCTAACTCTCCAACATTATAGAGGAAACTGTTGAAACCACAGATTTATCCCAAGAGGCAAGTCCTCTTACTTAGTTCCTGGTCCAATTAAGTTGATAATAGATTAACTGTCACAAGTGTTGGGTCACTGGGACAGTGAGTCAAGCAGAGGTCTTCTAGAAGGTCAGCTCTCAGCCACAATTCTCAAGTAACTGAGCCTACAGCTGTCTTCCTCACGGAAGCCCCTCTTCCCCCCCTTCCTGGCCAGGCTGCCCAGATCAGCTGTGCTTGTATTGTAATTAAACAGTTTACAAAAACTGATAAAAAGAGAATGCCAAAAGAGAGTTGTTTCCATGAAAACTAAGTTTAGTTTTTTTTTTTTTTTTTTGGAAAAGCTTGGTCTGTAAATGGAAGTCGCTAAAAATAATCACAGCTGAAATCCATGTGGGCGAGATGATTTTTTAAAAAGATTGTGGAGAGCTGTATATGCTTAAAAATACCTGCCCTTTCTTAAGTTCTCACTTGTTTTAAAGAAGCCAAAATTAGAATTTAGAGACAATGTTTGGGGCAAGGCTTTTATATAAGAAAAAAGACTGAGAATTTCAAACAAACGATTCAGTCTGAAAGAAAAGCACTTGTTGAGTCAAGAAATTTTGGGTGAATGAATACCATAAACCTGAAGCTAAGGTAAAATGCTAGATTTATCTTTATGTTACGATTAAGGGGAATCAATCAATGAGTGGGTCAAATCCGACTTATCAAGCAAGGGCTTTTTCCTGCAGCAGAGAAAGCCACTTAGGAATTTCAAAGAAGCAATACGGAAATATCAGTCTGGCTTCTGGATCATTTCATAGGTGCAAGGGGAAGGCATAACAGGTGGGGTGAGGTCAGTGCAAAGCAAGCAGTAACGAGGTTCTGTAAAATGTCTTGGATAAGCAAAATGGGGTACAAAGAAGGGAATAGGATTGGTCTGGGCAGGAAGAGAAGGAGATGACTGTGATTAGCTCATGCCAAGTTCATTGGAAAGGAATCAGGACCAGAAATAAATGGAACCTACAGGAGACAGGACTGGGATGTGCTGCTGTGTACTATATTGTGTGCAATAAACGCCCTCTCAGGTATCCTCAGTGCCAAGGTGTCCCTACAGAGCCAATTCTTGAAGCCCCACTGCCCAAGGGAGCACCATCCTATGCTGTCCAGAGCACTGTGCATTACAGCACTGAGCTTATTGTCCTGAATATACAAGCGTTTGTTTCCTCATCTCTTTCTGGCACCTTCCAAATTGATGTCTTCGATGCCAGAGTCAGTGTATCTGTCAACATGATGCCTTCACACCAGGGTCTGGGACCTGCTGAAATCTCAACACCAGTTTCATAAATAGACCAGACATGCCAGGTCTCGATTGTTCCAATCACAATCATGTGTTCACAGTGTCACTGTGTCTCTTCTACCAGGAAAGTTTTTAACCCAAAAACAATGAGTTCTGCTTTACTAATTAATCTCTAGGTGAACAGGACACAACGCATGTAAACACAGATGATAAGGAAAACAGTAAGTATCCAGGAACAGTTTATAGAGATTAAAACAGAAACAGATTTATCAGACTCTAAGCTGATTGTAGGTTACTGTCAAGTTTATTCCTGAGATTCCTAACTCTCCAACATTAAAGAGGAAATTGTTGAAGGCACATAAGACATGTTCCACAATTATGATTTACAAAGCCATATCCCAGAAGCTCCCTGAGAGGTTCAGCAGGTGGGAGCCTTATTCCCAAACCAGTTCAGGAATGATGGGGTTCCCTTTGTGCCTAAGCTAAGCACCGTGTTTCACCACCAGTGCTTTCTCGTAACTTCTTCCAATGTGTTCTCAATGGCAGTTTCACGTTGACAAGCATGAATTATTTCACACTCTGGCAACCATTATTGGAGGATATGATTAGTAGTTGGGTCATTTAAAATTGTTTCTTCTTTTCATTGTCCATAGTCCTGGTCCCAAGGGTATTTTAGTATATGATGGGCTTTCAGCACATCTATTCATACCTCTCCCCTTTCCCTTTCTCAACTCCTGAAGCCTCTCCCCCAGGCAGTTTGTAGCTACTTTTCTATCATATATACATACATAGTTTTATGTATCTACATAAAATTTGAAAATCTCAAATGAGAGAAACTATACATTTGTCTCTCTGAGATGGTCTTGATCCGCTTAATATGATTTTTGCCAGCTGCATCCATTTTCCTATAAAAGACAAAACTTTGCTCTTCTTTAAAGCTGAAAATAGATGGATTTCTTTTTACTAAAAAAACATCC
>PVHP010005392.1:0-65449 GCA_004024765.1 Zapus hudsonius
TTATAGAGCATCTATGGGCCATGCATTGTTCTGGGCCTGAGAGTGTGTTGGTTTACTAAATTGGGTCTCTGGGCCATGTCCCTGTTCTCCAGGTGATCATGTACCTGATGACAAGTGTCCACCGTATGTGGCACATGTGGCCTATCCTGTTATAACAGTCAGAGCTCAGTGCCTGCCTTGGTTTGTTCATCAACTCGGTTTGGTCTGATTTGCTCCTTAGTGTACTACAGCCACCATATCAGTGCCTGACACATAGTAGGTGTGATGGTTAAGTTTTGTTGTCAACTTGACCTGTTAGCAATTCCCAGTTATCTTGAGTGTTGTATAGCAGATTTCCTCTGAATTGAAGAGAGAAAGGAGGCTCAGGGGATCCAGGAAGTCATGCTAGCTAGAAACAAGCATTCCATCCTGGGAGGGCAGTGCAGGAAGGAAATTCCAGAGACTCAGGAAGTCAAGAAGTCTGGGAAAGGGTTACAAGATCCTGCAGTAAGGATATATAAAGGGGAAGGAAATCTCTTCCCCTACCAGCCAGGCTGCTGGTGTTTGTCATGACATGGACATGCATCCATCCTGTTTATCTATCCCTTCATTGGCATTGGAGTGAACTTTTCTTGGCATTCCAGCCCAGTCTGAAGACTAGCAGCTCCCCAGGAAGTCTTTAGGCCCTCAGTGCTTGATTGGGACTGCTGAGGCATCCAGCCATGTGGACTGAGCAGCTACTGGTTCCTTGAATCTTTGGCTTACAGACTGCTATTGTGGGGCTGCTGTGAGATGACCCAATAAATCCCCTTTTATACAATTTGTTCTATGTGTTCTGTTCCTCCAGAGAACCCTGCCTGAAACAGTAGGTGCACATTGTCTGTGTGTGGAGCATAGGAAATATTGTATGGTGGCTCTCGTCAGTCAGAAAAAAGCAAGGACAAAGCAAGTAGGAGAAGCAGTGAAGGGCTGGCTCTTTAAGTTGCCTGGTCCTCTGTTCCAATAAACACACATTGTTATGGCCAGGTGGCACTTTTGTGTATTTGTCACCTGACACCTGTGCAATGAGCAAAAGAGGGAGATGATGAAAGCCACATCCACACAGAAGACATGAAGGAGGGGTCCAAACTGCACTGCAGACAGTTGCCAAATACTTCTCTGGTCAAAATCCCTACAAAATTCCATGTTGTAGTTTTGTGGATTTATTTTATCACATGTAACAAGATTTACTGGAATTTGTATATATAATTTAGAACCTAAGACACCATTTAAAACAAAGACCCCATTCCAAAGCTAAGGTCTGCATTGCTTTGGTCTAGAATATGTAGTGGTTAGTTATTTTAGGCTGCAGAATGTATCTTAAAAAAAAAACAAAAAAACAAGAATGTACCTGGGGCTTTTTAGAAAGTCTGTCTTCATTTAGATAAAAGCTCTATGAAATGGAATAGGGGCATACTCAAAACCATTCTTCCTGTTAAACACAGCCTGCAGCAACCCAGAAAAGAGCTGAAGATTCACTACCACAAGCTCCAGCGAGTTCCAGGCACCTGGAATTACTTCCTTCACTGTTCACTCTCCTGGGCAGTGATAATCTGTAACAGGAGTGACATCCTCCCTCCAAAGCACCAAGCTCTGTTCTAATTTTTTTCTAAATATTATAGATTTGTGCATAAAGATGACATTACCATCATATTTTTTACCCACCTAAAGTTTTTCACTCAGGGGACTTCACATTTAGCTAAATCATCTGCCCACCTGTGGCCAAAGGGCTTTCTTACTCAATGTTCTATTTATTTATTTATTTTTTGGGGGGGAGGTGGTTGAGGTAGGGTCTCACTCAAGCCCAGGCTGACCTGGAATTCTCTATGTATTATACTCTCTGGATGGCCTTAAATTCACAGCAATCCGCCAATTACTGGGATTAAAGGCAAATGCCGCCATGCCAGGCTAATGTTCTACTTTTCCTATACTTAACATCATCTGTATTGTAACCACAGCTTATTTTAAGATGACCGTTCCCAAAATGATCCCCTAATATATGAAGTGTTTTATAATTAGACAAACTATGTCCTTGCTCAAAAGTATTTTTCTACACTAGTGCCTGTTAGATAATAAAAAAAAGTTTAAAACCGAGTAAAAAAAAGTCCCTTTTATTCTTGATTTTATGAATTTACCCTTATAATAAACAAATCCAAAGAGATTGTTTACTGAGAATGAAACGTATTAGCTGTATATATCAAATATATTGTGCTTAACACAATATAACCAAGGTTAGGCACTAGAAAAATTGATAAAAATCTATGTGGTTACATGAGGAACTATATCCATGTGAAAATTTGGAGATTGGTACTATAAATGTGGACAGTAGGGTAAATTATCAAGGAGGAGTACCATTAAGTAAATAAATTGAAGAGATAAAAATCCAAGAAAGCAAACAAGAGTTAAGAGCAACTGGCAGAAGTCATAAAAGGAAATAGAAACTATTATTTTAAAGTGCCAGAGCAGGATGTGTTACTGCAATTTTAACAGTCAGAAAGTATGTAAATTTTGGCAGCAATTTCTGTGATGTCAGCTCTCTATAAAATGCTGTAACAGTTCCTCAAATTGCTTAAGCTAGACTACAGTAAAATATGATAAATAATGAGGAATTTTATATTCCTATTTTTACTTCTACTGTAGAGTCTATGTAATATTTGGGGTGTGGGGTTGATTCTATTAACCATTCCAATTCCTTCTGGTATAAAGAGTATATATTTAACTATGACTAATCAAGCAGTTGACAAATGAGAGAACTTGTTGGAACATTATGTTTTTTAATTGCAGAATAGTATAGAATAATATTCATTAATTTCAGAAAATGTTACTGCATTTGGTCCAGGAATTTAACTGAATTAGATTATTCTTCAGTGACTCAAATAGTCTACCTAATCTAACTAAATCTTCATTTTATATAAACATATAGAATCTCTTCTGTCAATCACAGTTATAATTATATTGTAAGTATTGAGAATTTAGTCTTTCACAATTTATACTTTCACAGCAAAAGGCAGCTAGCTTATGAATGGAACAAAAGTTTTGTATTGTGAATTTAATGTACAATTGAATAATTCAAATATTCTACTTTTAAAACAGTTTTTTAAAACTTGACATAAATCTTTAAACATTCTGTTGTTTGATTTAATATTTTGCTCATACTATTTTTTTTCAGTTCACCTGATATGTGATAGTGTTATGTTCTACTAGCAAGGTATGCTGAACTGGAACAGAAATATCAAAGTACTTTTAATAGTCATATCAACTTTTTAAAATAAAAGGCATATAGATATGTTTTATATAAATGAGAATATCACATGCACACAAAAGAAATTCAACTTCATTTGCATTAGTAGTAAAAGAGCATGTAATATTGAAAGCTTCCAGGTCAGAGGAAACATTTTTCACTTATGAAACTAATTAAGGATCCAATTATTTGTTTTATAATTTAATCCACAATTTTTTAAAAATTTTTATTTTAACTGTTACAATAACAAAGATTCATCTTTGGAAATCTGGCATTAGGACTAAATGGATTCTACTAAATATGACTTGATCAGTAACATCAGCACAATAACAGTCTTAGTTATTACATATGAATTAGTAATTGAGAAATTTCATTCAGAGATGATGAGCGTATGACTGTAAGCGAGTAACAAGATGGTGAGTGCAATGTGTTGTAAACTAAGAAATAAATGAGTGAAAAATAAGTGACAAGGAGAATAACTTGTGAGAACTTGAAGAAAGCTAATTCTAGTCTTTCTACAGACAAGCATTTAAATGAGGATTTGTGAAGCAACAGATTTGGTGCTGGATTGCATTTCTAAGAAGATAATTTCTTTAGTAAGTGATTATCATTGAGGGACATAGGAGAGAACCCAGTAGAGCTAAAGCAGATAAAACCTAGAAAGACTTAGAAGAACCTCTGGATGCTTCTTTGTTTAAAATGAGGAGCTATTCAAAAGCAGGATAAACTTGGTGAGAGGTGAGGCCACTTTGATGGCACCAAACATCTCAAACTCTTAGGAAACTAACCCCAGGAAAATGGGAGAAAATCTGAAATCTGGCACTCATATTTTCTTAAACTGTCGACGTGGAGAGCAATAATAAATGGAGAACGCTGGAGAAGTTAGGGGCTGGAGACATGGAGATCTCTCTGTAGGGGGCTCCACAAAGGCTTTGTATGGAATATTATATTGCATTTTGTTTATCCATATTACTCCAAATATCTATTTCCAGCTTACCTTCTTCAACTATTTCTGATGCTTTAAATTAAGAACAGTGAGGTTATGAAACTTTCATCCTTTTTGTTAATATGTACTGAAAGAAAGTGAAGTCGAAAGGCAAAATGTATTTAAGCATTCTTAGTATTCCTGCAGGCGATCTAATGAAATATAAAGTGAAACTTCAGTTGGAATTGCAACCCCTCCTATGAAAGTGGATGTACTTTTCTGTTTAACGTGGGATTCATTTGAGATTTCCAATATCTTATTTTTACCCACTTTCAGGTTACCTCACTTTCCTAGTATTTCGATTCCCTGCTGGTAATTCAAGAAGAGTATTTTAGCGACTTAGAAAAACTTTTAAGATTACCTTTTTTCTTATTCAACTTAACACAGAAGGTTCAGAGAAAGTAGTTTTTCATAACTTGCGAAAATATTTAAACAGTTACTATTTGCTTTTTTTCTCTACATTCCAAATACTTTTAGATTATTCAATCCTGCTGGAATATGATCGACTGTTTTTATTCCCACGACAGATCTCAAATTCATTCCTTTTCCAGTGTATTTTTCTGGGTAGTGAACGAAGTTGGCAATTCCCTCTGTATCATTGGAAGGCCAGCCCCAAATCCATCCCAACGTTGGGAGGGGCATGGAGGGTTCAGAGGTTTTGAACACACACAGGGTTTTGATTTATGGAGAGTCTCCTTAGCTTTGATTTAATTTTACTTTTATTTTCACTGACAATAAAATTTTCAGGAGAGTACAATCAAGATAGTGTATTAATAAAAATAACACTAATAGAAACTTGGTCATAAACAATAAGAGTCAGTAAAAGGATCTCTCATACCAAGGCATGCCACAAGAGAGATACCAGCACAATAAATAAAGAATTTCTCATTTGTCGCACAACAAATTAAACAAAATTGCAGTAACAAAAATGTGACTTTATAAATGTTCATATACTAAAAAATACAAGCAAAACTGTGATCTCATGCATGGCAGACAAAAGCTAAAGGTGAAGAGTTATAGCAAAAATTAAACATTGCAATAGATAAAAATGTTCAAGTATTGGGAGAGAAGAGGGGGAAGTTGAAATTTTTCAAGAATCAGTTATGTTCACCACTCTAGGAAGGACACTGGTGTCTTGGTCCATGAATGCTTCAGGCTGGTAGAATATATACCATTATCCATTCAAAGGACAAACCCATTTCATTGGATCACATTTTCTATTTCAAGGATGGAATGAAATCCCTTGTTTACCTGAATTATAAATAAAGAAAACACTGTTGGAGAAATGTGTTCAAGACCAGGCCAGTGTGATACCCTGTAATTGTAGGGGCCTGGAAGACAGGAAGCAAAGACATATTTCCATTTACATCTGTGGAAAATCCTTCTCATATTCGTCTCAGTGCTTCTCTGTCTTAAAATAAAATTTTACTTTTTTAATTCATCAATTTTGCCTATAAGAATTAAACCATCATAGCCAGCAAGAGTGCAGCGAAACAAAATAACAATAAAATACTTTAACATTTTAATGAGGCTTTATGTGCTGAAAAATAAGTTGCATAACTTAATAGAACTAAGATTGTATAATGCATTAGTGGGGTTGGTCATATAACGTAATAATTCTCCCCCAACTTAACTAATCTCTGCAGTACCTTTATACTTTGTGGTTGAATAGGTAATAGATTTAAAACAGTGGCTACTTTTCTGCATGATTAGGAAAGACATGTTTGCCATGGGAGTAAAAAAATAAAATTTGTCTGTTAAATTACACATAAATAGAAGGTACAAATGTATTTTTAAAATACAGATTAAAATAATCACACTTGCATTGTGTACATACGAAAATACAGTATTTAAGAGTCAATATACGCAGACACATTTATGATAAATGCTACGTTCAGCCAGTTCTCTTAGGGTGCTTTTTTTTCTCTCCTGCCCCCCTGATTCCATAGATGGAGAAACCAACCTCCTAGCTCTGGCGCACATCTTGAAGCAGTTTGTTAATTTCAGCCACCAGCTCACTGGCATCCATGAGTTCGTGTTTCCCATCACTCAGGTGGTTGAGTACATTGTCCAGATCATCTTCCTCATAGTTTTCTGGGATTTCCTCCATGGCTGGGAGCCACTTGGATGAAGGCTGGACGCTGGAGTGAGTCCCCAGGGGGGGCCCAGGGTTGCTGGCAGGGTTCTGAAAGTGTGTGCTGGCTGCCCAGGCGGCCACCCCTTGCGGGTACCCCACAGTTTTGGGCTGCACCGGTCCTTTCCTGCGCTCCAGGGAGTTGGAGCGCTCCACCTCGCTGCTCTCAGAAGAGGGGTCCAAGGATGCTGGCAGGAGGCGCTGGAAGACGCTGCTCATCTCGGAGAGCAGGGAGGATGTGCTGGTGTCCCCAGAGTCCTCCTCGCTGGGGGAGTCCTTCCCAAAGGTGGAAAAGCTCTTCTTCTTCTCCCCGGAGTCTCCGGGCTGGCTGTCATCCTCAAGGGTCGGGTGTGGGTGCTGGGGCTGGGGCTGGGCTGGGAATTCTTCCCCTGGGATGAACATGTTGCTCCTGTAGTCAGAGGGCGAGGGCAGTGGGGGCATCCAGCACTGGTCAGAGTGGCCCAGGACTCTGCATTCCTCCGTGCATAGCCTCATAGCTGCACCGAGCAAAGCAAGAAAGCTCTGTTATTGTCTCAATAGGAAATGACATTTTATTCTTTTAACTCAAAGGAGTCTGAATTATTACCATGATGTTCACTTGTTCTTACACATATTAAAGATATTACAATTGTTTGTTTTTATTAAGTAGAAACTTTGTATCATGCGTTGGTCGCATTCCCCTCCTCCTTTCTGTCCCTATTCCACTGTGGGGCCTTCCTCAGTGGGGTTACTGGTATAGGAATGAAGTTGTGGGTTATAAATTGTGAGAGCAGCTGTCCCTGGGGAGTGGGAGGGGGGTTCTTCAATGTCTCTGGATCCTCCTTCCCACCCTGTGGCTCTTACAATCTTCCCATCCCCTCTTCTGCAATGTTCCCTGGGCCATGGTTTGTGTTATAAATCCTAGCTTGTTTGTAACCTTCTATACCTCAGTTCTTTATGAAAAGGGAGAAAACTCAAAGAATAAAAATAAGAACAAGTGTTGTGAGTGAGAGAAAAAAAAAAAAAGGCTGAATGGTTATAAAACCCAGAAATTTAAAACAAGTGTGAGAAAACACTGAGAAAGGCCTCAGAGAATCAAGGCACAGAAAGTGGGAAGCTTATGAAAAATTCAGGTAGAATTCTGCTAGGAAGAAAGACTAGAATTGGCCAAGCCAGGGTGACTGAAGTACATACAGTTTTAATGACCTCACCTCGTGCATTATACCACTTGGAAGTGTTTATCCACTGCTGTTTTTCCCCATTAGATTTGGAAAACAGTAAAAGGAATTGAAAGTAAGTAGAATGCTTTAAATAGCAGTGAAGTTTTCTCAGCAATGAAATAGCTATCATCCTGGTAATGATTTTTTCCCCTTAATTCCCTGGGTCTCTGAAAAGGGAAATGAGACCTCTGTGTATTGTCTTTTTCATATCCTGTGAGGAGGAAGAACAGACTTGATTAAACTTCTTCAGTGTCTTTGGCTTTCAACTCTGTGGGTTCAGGCTTAGGAAAACTTCACAGTTTGCAGGATTGCCTGGTTGTCTTTTTTTGCTTTAGTGTTTAATGGTGAGGAAAATGACAAAATATTCTAAGAATCTTAAACATGATCAAGTTGTCTCAACTCTGAATGTGATCCCCATGTAGCCAATAATACAATAGAACAAATCAACCTGGTGATTACCACAGTTAGACAGTTTGTGATCAAAAATAATGTTGATCACTATTGTATTATGATACAATAGTGAACATTAATTACAACTTCACCATAATAAGTGAGAACTTAATTATAAATAATTCATTGCTTTGAAAGTGAAAATGTAAATGGTGTTGGAAGACTAACTGGGAGAAGGGTCACAAAAATGAGAGAGATAAGGAAAGAGAAAGAGGAAGGAGCCTGAGCAGAGAGAGGGAAGTAGAAGAATAGTAGGGGAGAGGGAGAGGACCGAGTCCTGGGGCAGAAGAAAGCCTTTCCATCAACGCTGAGTCTCTTCTTTCTCCCTAGAGACTAAACTATTGGGCAGAATTTTCAGTGTGTGTGTGAGTCAGTGCTACAAATATTCCATCCCACATCCAGGAATTGGGATCAAAGAGTAAGTGGCTGTCCTCTCTGCCTCTGTTGGACTACTCTGTCAGGTGGCTCTTTCCTCTGGAAATGTGGACATGGTAGAAACAGAAGGTCTTCTGTGTCATGACCTAATTTTGCCACCATGTTTACAAGTGGGACGCATGGCATTCAGGACCTCACAGTATTTGAAGAGCTGCATTCTAGGAGGGGACAGATGATGAAGTCACAATGGAACAGAGACTAGTTGGAAAGAAGTGAATTACTGGAGGGGAGAGGAGAAGGGGAACAAAGAAAACTTCTGGGAGAGGATTGTGATTGTGGTGCATTGCGTGTCTGTATGGAGGTTGTCGATAACAACAAACAAACAAATGAAAAACCATGTGGGGCAGAAAGCAGGCCATTGAATGTAAGAAGGAAAACATGTGCCTCTTCCTATGAAGTCAATGGTTGCTGTCTGAGTAGTCAGTTATCTGTTAAGATCTCCTGAAATGTGAAGGGTTCTCGATTATCACTTCTCTCAGAGAGTAGAAGATGATGTCATAGGTGCCTGGATAAAGTGGCTGATGAGATGATTCTAGGCATATGTCAAGAAAAAGCAAACAAACGGTGGAGACATCTGGATGGCCTGTCTAGGAAGGGACAACTTGGAAGAAACTTGAGAGATGAGCCGCGTTGATACAGAAGGTGAGGAAAGGAATATATACCTTCAGGAAGGAAGGACAACTTTGCTTAAAGGACTGGGAACTCAGTCTGCCTGGTATAAAAGACCCCAAAGTGCTAAAGTTGAGAATGAATAAACCAGAAGTGAATGTCACTGGCATTTGAATACAAAGACAAATAGATCTGCTCAATGTCACTAGGCAACAAGAGTGGGGTATTGATTTTGAGCCCAAAAAAATGTAAATTGAAATTTTCTGAAAAGATTGTTGAAGCCACTTGAAGATTTAGCAGTGGGAGGAGCCACTTGGCAGGGAATGTCATTATGTCCATTGGTGTGATAACTAGTGAGGATGTCTTCCAGAGAACAGAGAGGAGGAAGAGTTAAAAACGGATGTTTGAAATTCTGACTGAGAGATGATGGAAAGCAGAATAACCCGATCAGCAAGAAGTATAACAAGTTATAGAATGAACAGCTTTATACACCATCCAAGTAAGCAAAATACACCAGGACTTTTTTGTTTGTTTATTTTTTTTACAGACATATGCTTAGTGGACTAGTTCAAAGTTAAATGAGTAAGAAAGAAAACAGTTGACAAATATTAGTCAACAGGCAAAAATGCATGCTCATTTTACTGCTCCGTGTCATATGTTTGTGTGGGAATTAAAAGAATGAATGACCAGAAATGACCCTGCTGGCAGACACTCAGGTCATCATGGTCTATATTTGTTCATAGATGGATGCAGGAGAACAGTTGGAATGAGACATTCAGATCCTAAAAATATACATGCTTAAAAAAACTCTACTGACCTCTCTCTGTGTTAATAAGATTCAGATGTGGACCAACATTTTTCTCTACTCAGTGTACTTCCTGGATATATGCTTCTACAAAGCTACAAATTTTATATCCTAATGTGCCTTCTGAAGATGCTAGGATAAGTAATAATTGACAATATTGGTAAAATGTCACCATGATGAGGCTTATGATTAAGAGATGATTATATCTATAGGTATTCAGTAAGCCCAGGGAAGTCTTTGTTGGCCAAATATGGACATACTCAGCAACCACTGCTTTTTCCTGGAGTTCTCACCTCCAGGATAGCTCAGCCCCTGTAGAGGCAGATACCACATAAAGCAGAAATGTATCTCCTGTAATAACATCTGTTATAATACAAGATTTTGCATCCTCTAAACAGATTTTTAGTCACATCTCTGAAAGTGAAATTACATATATAATTTTTAAAGGTTAATTTACACATAATGGAGTTATAAATGATAATCTAAAATTCTATAATTAAGAAGATATGTGTCACCTATGGACCTTAAACCACTCAGTAAATAAGCCTCACTATTTCTGTAAATTTTTGCCAACTGATATTTTCTCCAGGCTTTATTTTTAACATTAACATAAATATTAATGATCTTTAGTTCAATGGTTAAATAACTCCATACATGAACACACAGAGAGGTGGAAGAAGAAGAGAGGAACCTTGACCTCTGTCTAAATGAAAGGGACTAGAAGTATAGTTAAGTATTAGAGCACCTGCCCCACAGGCCTGATGCTAGGGTTGGTTCCCAACAATAAACAAACAAACAATAGACACATAGTTTTCTATTAGAGCCACACTATTTCAGAGTTGAAAAGGACTTCAGATGGATGTGGTGGCACACACCTCTAATCCCAGCACTTGGGAGGCAGACATAGAATTGCCATGAGTTCAAGGCCACCCTAAGACTACATAGTGAATTTTAGGTCAGCCTGGGCTAGAGCAAGACCCTACCTCAAAAAAAAAAACAAAAATAAATAAATAAATAATAAATAATAAACAAAATGACTTCAGACATTCTTTAGTCTGGCAATTATCAAGGTTATTCATCTGAGGCAGGCTTTCTCCTTTATTCTATCATGATAAATTTAAATTTCAATGAATAAATCTCACAGGAACTTGAAAATATATAATACAATATTGCTATTACATCTGTGGTGTTTCTGTTTCATGGAATAATGTAATCTGGGAACTTTCAGGATTCGAGGTTGGGATCCTCTCTGCACCATACTTCAGGCAGCAGCTTCAGTATACAAGTGAGAACAATAAAACTAATGGTCACAAGCAACTTGTCATAGGACTGTATGTCCCACTAAATTCTCAAAGATTTATATTCCAACTGGTCTAAGGAGTCTATGAATTAAACAAAAATGATACCATGGATGATTGTACCAACAGAGACTTTCAAGTGCACTCTAATCCTCAGAGCCAACAGAAGTCCTTAATACACACACACACACACACACACACACACACACACACACACACACACACATATTCATCTTGCCAGAGAGATCATCTCTATTTCTGAAATAACCTGACTGAGCAAACAGCATTTAATGATCTTGCCAAGGAGAGGAAGTCTTCAGAATAGAACAGAATCACTTAATTTGTTTCATTAAAAAAACATAAAAATAACTTAAAACACCTGTTACTTCATAGATGTTACTGATAAGTATTTAATGATGTGGAGATTTGGTCAAATCTCACCTCCCCCATGCAAAAACTTCCCGACTTGGATATGGCAAATAAATAAAAGCTAATGTTCCTATTGACACTAAAACTTTAACTCCAATATACGTATCACTATACTTAAATTTGTATGATGTCTAGTCATTGAAAATCATATAAATTCAACTATCACAACTACAAATAACTCCCATGTCAGAGCCTGAAGATGAACAACCAGTTGATAAACTCCATGTGGGCTTCTGGTACTCAGCCTGGAACCAGGCATAGCTGGTAACAATTCCTACTGCAGACATAGCCACTAACACCATTATTCCTAAAACTCATGCAAGCTAAAATCCTATTAGTTGATTTTCAGGAATTACTGTAGACTCCATAGTTGGTTTTTTTTTTTTGTATTCATCTTTATCTATATTTGCAATATAAAATGCTAGACACTAGAGAGATAGGTGACAAAACATTGTTCTCTTTTTTTTTTTTTTGTCCATTTGCCAAATGGCAGTTATTCAATGAATAGATAGGAAGCCAGAGAAACTTTTCTATGTTTCTAAGGGTTGAATTACTTATTGTATCCCTTGGGAACAAGGTTGCTACAGTGACGCCTTCAGTATTGACTCAGGTGTTTCAAAGTTTCTACCACACAATTAGCGGGAAGACACCAAGGAGAATGTGGTTCAAACTTAATAGAATCTCCTCCATGTGGCTGTGTGCTTATAAATCCACCTCTGGAGTCTTACCCCTCCTCCATTATAGTATAGAGACGTCAAATGAAAGGTGGCAAGAAATAAGCTATGCTTCCCACATACAAAGGTGTATTCTTTCTCCTATTTTTAGTGCTTAAAATACACCCTTTCTAGTATATTTTAGTCTCTGATTTTGTGAGTTGATTCCCATCACAGGAAATGCATCCTCCAAATTATAGTTCAGTTCACCACTATCCACCAAACAGGCGGTCTGAATAAAAACAGCCACCCAGTAATTTTATAAAGAGTTGCTCAAAACTGTCCTATAGCTGTTCTAGCTGAGGTAGAGAGAGGAGGGAAGTGGTGAGGTTTTCTAGTCTCCCTTTCCCACCCTTCCTCCTCGTCCTGTGACTGTCACAGGCTTTGCTCCTTCACTATTCTCTTCTGTGAGCTTTAAGAAGATAATTTTGAAATGTCACACTTTCTGTTCATTACAGATTACAAATACTTTAGCACAAAAGAACACAAAGAAGAATTGTACGAGAAGCATAGGAGAAAAGTGTCCATCTTGTTTGTATCAGCAGATCTGAAAAAGAAAGTTAGCTGTTATTACCCCCTTACCTGCTGGAATTCTTCCGTCTGTCAGAAACAGGTCACTGAATCCTTCCCCTAGCAGCCTGTCTATGGGAGAGTCTCGTCCCAAATCATAGTCACTGTCTCCAGCTTCGCTGTCACCACGGCCACTGTCTTTCAAGCTAAATTTATCCATGTCCTGAAGGGCATATCTAGAAAGATCAAAGAAGGAAAAGCATAGTTTTATTCATCGACGTTTTTGGTATTTGAGACTGAACAGCTAATAGAAGGAGAGTTTGTACCTATAGCTCCTGGAATATTTGTTTCCTCGGAAACTTGGCCTGGGCTGGTACTGTCCCTGATGCAGCATAGAAAGAAGCTGGGAGACCTGCTGGGAACCAAAGAGACAGGACTGATTTCTGAAAGCACACCTCCACATGCACTAAGCAAGGAAAAGTGGTAATTTGTTATTTCATACCCATTGACTAAACAGGGTTTCCACATTTCAGTGATTTACATACACCATATACTGTGACTGATGGTACAGTCAGCCACTGAACACAACCAAAACTTATCACAATGGAAACTCTAATAATACCACTGAGTTTCTTTTTGTGAAAGAAAGTTTCCTTTTAAAAAACAGATGGATTTCCTCTAGAGTTCAGATAAAATGGTCAAATGTAAAAATACTTTTAAAAGCTGGCAAAATACACTGGGGTAGGATCCAGTTAAAATAATCTCAGAAAATTTTCCTAAGTTGGACAAATATGACCAGTTTTAAGATGGGATTTTGAAGGCCTGAGACAATGACTTTTTTTAAAATTTCATTAGGGACTAAAATAATGAAAAGAAGGTATGTCCCTTTACTCTGTGACTTCAAGAGCACATCAATCTGGAAGTGAAGGGACTCAAATTAGGCAGCTGCTTGGGAGGGTCACATTTATTTTCCAATATTATACATATTGCATGCAAGTGGATAATTTAAGAAACATTGAGGGGTTTGCTAAGGTGTGTACTCACGACATGCACACGTTATAACTTGAACCCTGCTTCATTTGCATATTGTCAGTTATTAATGGGAACGTTTAAGAACTGATTACTGTTTCAAAGAATACTAAGAGTTGGCACAAACCAGTAAAGTCAAGGAGTTTATGATCTTACCTCAACAGCAGGCGTGGCATGGGTGAGTTCTAATGAGAAGTTCTCTGGCACGTGGTTGGAGGAAATTGTCACCAAGCTGTTGAGTGACTGGTGGCTGTTTTGACTCTGACGGCTGCCCATTTGCCCTCTTTCCAAGGTAGGAGATGAACATGGAGATGACCTGTGATGAGATCTGATGGGCAGGGTGCCATTCATGGTTGGCACCAGAGTAATGTCCCCCTTGTGAATCTGTCTGGATGGCCTTTTTGGGTGGTGCTGGTAGGTTGATTCTGCGACCCTGCAGTTGTAAGATCTAGTGTCTTTCTGTTCTCGGTTACACCTTGTGGCGAATAGCACCATGATGACCAATAATACAGCACAAATTGCTCCTAAAGAAATAATTATAATCATGGACACATCCAACGAAGCCTGACTTACTGAAGTCATGGCTGTACTTGTCACTGACTCCACGTATTCAAAGATCATGCATTTCACAAGGACTTTGGTGTGAAGCTGAGGGCTGCCTTTGTCCTGGATGACAACTGAGAGCTCCCATTCAGTGGAAGAAACAGACTCCATGCTCACATTGGTATGGATGTCACATGATCGTGGGTCAATGACAAAGATGTTGTCCTCATTACCTGCTACAATGAAGCAGCTGAGTTCAGCATTTACACCAGAGTCTCTATCAATCGCCCTGATTCTTGTGACATGGAAGCCACTTTCAGCCCCTTTGGGGATGGTGATTTCTGCAGTATTGTTGTGCATCGTAGGTCCTATAACCACAGGGGCATTGTCATTTTCATCAATGATGGTGAGCACAACTGTGGTATTGCTGGCAAGCTGCACTGGACTCCCCCCATCCCTTGCTTCAACCACAAAAGTGATCTGACTCACTTCTTCATGGTCAAAGATTCTGAGGGCATAGATGGCTCCATTGGATGGGTCAATGGTGACATATGTAGTAATGGAACTTCCCAGGATAAAACTCTCCAAAATGGTGTATGTCACCTGCCCATTTTCATCAAGATCAGGATCTGTGGCTGTGACCGTGGTGATATATGCCCCTGGCGAGTTATTCTCCGAGATTACAAATTCATAGCGGCTCCTCTGGAAGTGAGGTGGGTTGTCATTGATGTCATTGATCTGAACAGTAAAGTGTTTCACTGAAGACAGGCTGGGTGTGCCTCTGTCTTCCGCGATGACAGTCAAACTATACTCAGATCTTTTCTCTCTATCCAGAGTGGCGTTGGTCAAGATGATGTAATTGTTTTCATAACTCTTCTGAAGTTTAAAATGGCCGTGTCCATGTAGCTTACAAACTATTTCTCCATTCAGCCCAGAGTCCTTGTCTTGCACCCTGACCAAAGCAACAAATGTCTCAATGGGATCTCCTTCAAAAACATAAGATATTTCTTCTTTCTCAGGGGACATGAGGTTTATGTTAATTTCAGGCTTATTGTCATTGACGTCCACAACCTTAATTATAATTTTGCAATGAGCTGGAATGGAGTTTGGTCCCAAATCTTGAGCCTGAACATCAATTTCATAGGACTCGGTGATTTCATAATCCACTTGCTTAAAAAGAGTCAAATGTCCTCTTTCTGAGTCAATTTTGAAAGTCTCTAAAATTTGGGGAGACACGTGACTGCTGAAGGAGTAGACAACTTTCCCATTAGCGCCCTCATCTGGATCAGTGGCATTTAGATCCAGGAGCAGAGTGCCCACCGGGGCGTTTTCTAAGAGCTGTATGATGTAGGACTGCTGCTCAAAGACAGGGCTATTGTCGTTGGAGTCAGAAATGCTGATTTTCAGGAGGGATGAGCCCGACCTCTGAGGCACTCCCAGGTCCGAGGCTGTGAGCTGGAGCTCGTAGCTGGACTTCAGCTCGCGATCCAACTCTCTCACCACTATGAGTTCTGCGTATTTGGCGCCATCGGTCCTAGTTCGGACCTCGATATTAAAAAAATCATTGGTCGAGAGGGAATAGGTGTGGAGGGAATTCTCCCCAACATCTGGATCAAACGCACTGTCCAGAGGGATCCGAGTCCCCACCGCTGCGCTTTCGGAGATCTCGATGGGAATGACGGGTCGGGAAAACTGGGGAGAATTATCATTAATGTCCAGCACTTCCACCTCGATATGGAAAAGGTGCAGGTGGTCGGTGGGCAGGGTGATCACATCGAACTCGATGGAACAATTCAAGTTTTTCTGGCAGAGTTGCTCGCGGTCGATGGTAGCGCCGATGCTGATTTCCCCGCTGTTCTCGTTGACCACCAGGAGAGGAGAATTCCCCCTCTGCATGGCCCGAAATCGGACCGAGGACGGATTAGGGAGCTTAGAGAACACGTCGGCAGCATCCTCGGAGAGCCTCGCCACCACCGATCCAACCCTCTGTTCCTCGTAAATCCTATATTTCAGGTTCTTGCCCAGAACAGCGCGGTTGCAAAACGCCACCAGAAGTGCAAACACGAGTCTAAAGTGCATTTTAGCATGCATTCGGGGCTGCGAGATTTCCCCCAGCTTCCCCCCTCCACATCCACAGACACCCCCACAATGCACAAAGTCACCTCCACCCAGCGAACCCCTCAACTTCCTCGGTCAACTCACAGCTCCGCCACATCGGGTCCTCGGAACCGAACACCCAGCTCCGCCGTGGATCGCGCGCAAACTTTACTTTCCCGCGCGCCGTGGAAGGGTTGCGGGAAGCATCGGTGGGTCTGCAGGTCCTGGGGGCTGGGCGAAGCGCGGTCCCCCGGCGTGGACACCTGGGTGCGGTCCTCCCGGCGTGGACAGCCCGGCGTGGACACCCCCGGGGCTGCGATCACCCCCGGCGAGGTCCCCCCGGCGCGGACACTCGGTTGCGGTCCCCCCGGCGTGGTCTCCCCGGCAGGAGCACCCGGGTGCGGTCCCCCCGGCGCGGTCACCCAGCGCGGTCAGCATCCATCCATTGCAGGGCTGTGGGCGGGAGGGTCTGTTCTGCTGTGTCTGTCTTTCCTCCCTAGAGATTCTTTTCTTTCTGTCTTTTTATTATTTCTTTTCCTTTTTTTTTTCCTCCTCCCTGTCTTTTTCTGCTCTGCTCGGTTGCAGACTAAACAGCCGTGATTGCAGACTCCAGTCTGAAATCTCTACAACTTCACTTCAACTCTCAGACAAAGCTCTTTCGCCTGGCCTGTGTTGAATCGCTTCCAGCCAATCAGCGAGCTTCCAAATGCGAAGCTGCCCGGAGTCACCCAGAGAGGGGGGGAGGGATGGATGGAGGGAGGGAGGGATGGAGGGATGGGGGGAGGATGGAGGGTTGGAGGGATGGGGGAGGATGGAGAGATGGGGGCCCCTGGGATGCTGGAGGTGGCCGGATCCCGCCGGGCCTGGGGTGTATGTGGGGGGACCAAGGTCCTCCAGCCGCCCTCTCCATCCCCCTCCTGCACTCACTCTCTCTGAGCGTGCCTTCACAAAGGGGAGACAAATTACAACCAGGAAAGAAAAAAGGAAAAGAAACTTTAAATCAACTTCAGGTCGCCTTTATTTATATGGCACTTAAAATTGTTCTTGCTTTCCTAATTACCCTTTTCTTCTGCCACAAATATGTAATCATCTTGCTTTTTCAGGGACCTTAAAATGCTGGTTTCACTTAAAATACCTCCAACGTGTGTATTCTGTCCGTGAAGGAATTTAATAAAATTGGGGGAAAAAAAAACTTGCTTCTAATTAAACTTCTTCCCCTTCCCCCAACCCCCTTCTCCACCCCTGGGCAAATACTCGGGTCTTTCTCCTCCCAGGAGCTCACCAGCCGCGTGCCTGCAGCTCGGTGGTAAAGAACAGCCCAACTGAGGAGGGTTCATTTTCTGCTTTCTTTCATCTTGGTTCTTTGAAGATAAGAAAAGGGCTATCTTGCACTCCTGATTTCTCTTAATTAGCAAGACTTAAAGGAACACCTTAGAATTTGGAACTAATTAACAATATAATTCGACCTCATATCACCTCTTTCTTTGAGTTTGGGGGAAAATGTTCTTAATACTTCTTTGTCTTGCACTTGGGGAAAAAAATCCTATTTATTTTGGGTAAAATACACTTCCAGCTTTAGCACAACAATTTCTATTAAAAGGTGCTATCTCTATACACTGGCGAATTTTCACAATGAATACTGAGGGGACATGGACTCCTCTGTAGTTTACAAGTCAAATTGTATAATGTATGCATGCTTTATGAAAACAGTTTTCAGATATGTATTTTTAAAAACCCAGAGGTTGTTTACACTGACAAATAGAATGCCTGAGTTGAAAATTGCATTCTGTGTGCATCAGAATGCAGGAAATACCACGGGAGGCCTGTGCTCAATCCAGGTCACAGAAATTGATATGGTATTCTTATTTGAAAATATGATTATTTATGATGTTCTTTCTCCTCTGCCTTTCCTTTTAAGTTTATCACCGTGGCTCGATTCTAGCTGCTCCCACCCACCCCCCTCACCTTTGGCATTATTCCTCAACTGTCTTCAGCTATTTGCATATTCACCGTTTCCCATAAGCTCACTGTCAGTTTTTCCATTTATTTTCTCCTGCTCTATTTTGCCCCCCAGAAACATATATATATATATATATATATATATATATATATATATATATATATATATATATATATATATATAAAGTAATTTTCTGATTTTTCCACTTTGCTTACTCACAGCAGCATTCAGCTAAAGTCACTAAAAAAGGTTCTTTCCAAAAAAGAAAGCAGAGGAGTCTCAGCATGAGGGCTCCTTCTTTTATGACATTCAAAAGCATTTTATAAGCCATTGTCTTTTTCCCCCTCCTGTAACCAGGGCTGTGTGGCAAATTGTGTGGAATGGGAATGTCTGTAATGAATGTCTTTAGTACTGGGTCATGCTGATGAGCACACTGCCCCCATGTATAATACTGTTTTACAAGTTTGCAACCCTTTCAAATTGCTGAGCCTTAAACCCTATAGAGGAACTAGGAGGACTACCACAAACTACAGGGACCTCAGAAAGCCATGACCATCTGGCCAAGGTCTCTAACAATCCCAAGCAATAATTATATCAATTCAGGCTTTCATGAACCCCTTTGCCAGCTCCAAAAGGGCAAAGAAAGGAATTAGTGACTATTGAAAGTTGGGGGGTGATAATTCAAAGGTAATCTAACTCCATTAGGACTAGGAGAATTTTCATAGTGAATTGGATATCTATCACAAAAATTTTGGACTTGATTATCTTAATGACTAGGATATTTCGCCCCTTGTCTTAAAAAGTACAAGTACCTTAAAAACCTTTCTTTTGTTTTGATTAGTATGTTTGGATATTATTATTTGAAAAAAAAAACTTTAACTTATGGAGCTATATAAGCAATGTGTTTTTAGGAGTATTCCTTTAAAGAATGTGGAATCATTTCATGGGGAATGGCTTTTTCCACTTGTGATAGTGTCTTCACCAAATAATATTTCATTTTCAGTTGGTAATATCTTCCTAAGAACTTCTATGTATCTACTTGAGAGTTGTAGGCTTTTATGATTTATTCTTAGTGTTTATTGCATTGCTCTTCACAGATTTTTATTCTTTTATGTATTTACTTATTTATGTAATTATTTTTCTGATGCTGAGGATGGAAGCTCAGGATTTTGTAAATGCCAAGCAAGTATTGTACCACTGGGCTATAGTAATCCTACCTCTGGCTTTTTTTTCCTCCCAAAGTTCAACATTAATAACAAATATTTTTATACTTTTCTTTACTATTTTATGTTTTTGATTTATTCCAGTGATCCAGTTTTTTTTTTTTTTTATTTCATGTCACTGAAGACAAGATATCAGAAAACCTATATGGCAATTGATAAACCTTTTTTGTTCAGCAGTCATCTAATGGTGACCTCATTGAAACTTCTGGACTTTCACAGACTCGTGAACAGATGGAGACCTTCTGAAACAAATTCTCATGGAGCCAGTGAAGGAGAACTGCAAGTCCCTTCCCCTTTGATAGGGTAGTGTCTGGTGACAAAGAGGAGAAATGTCACCAAGCCTAGAAGATCATGGCCATGTGAGACCAGACAAAGAGCTGCAAGTGCTTCTGAGTTTCAGGAGTTGCATCCTGAGGGTGCCCCCTTTGTTACAGCTTTTATGCACAGGCTGCTTTTGCTACTTCAGCTTGGTTAGGGTATAAATTACTAAATGTAGGAAAGACTATATCAACTATCATATGTCACATACCTTGTCACCTCTACTAACACTTTCATTGCATCATTTATTTTGCTTACTTCTGTTTGAAGGAAAAGTCAGTTTCCTACTGACAAAGAAGGAAAAGCCAGATGTCAATCAGCAAGCTGCAATGTCTCCAGATCACACGAACAATGTTGACTCCTTTGACATTGGAGTCCAAAATTAAAGTCACTATGGTTTCTGAAAAGGAGATGTAGTTTTTTTTAATATCATAGCTCTTATTTTATACTTTATTATAGCATATGAACAAAAAATAGAGTAATAAATACTTGCCATATCATATCTTTCCCATTATCAAAACCAAATAGCACAGGTCTCCCTTTCTTTTGATAGATTGATTTAACATTCCCATGATTCCTTACAGCATTTGTTGTGAAATGTTTTATAAAAGGAAGGAATGGTCCTCCTTGGCACCATATGGCTATAATAAACCAAATCAATTACAATGTATCCTGGGAAATTAGAAAGGAGGAAAATCTTTATCAGACAAGCTCAGTAAAGTTAAGAAATCCCAATACTCTAGGGCTGATTGCAGTAGGAGTGCAACAAATGAATGATTGATTATAGTTACCACTGATTTCATCATTATGAAATCTTGGAAAAATTACTTAACCTCATGGGGTTCGTATAACCTTTTGTGTGGTGAGAATCATAAAAAAAGTTTCCTACAAAGAATTCTTGTAAAACATTTAATGATTGGGCCTTTCACAAAGTTCAAGCAAGAGTAGACACAAGACAAAGGCTTCCTTAGCCCTCATTCACCTACTTTCTACTTAACAGCCATTTAGGAAGAGGTGGTGGGTTAGGTGGATTAAGTGGATTAAATCTATAGAACTTGCTGTTCTCCAGAGGTTTGATTTACATATTGGTATAATTTTATTCTAAAGAGCTGGAGCTCTCTCCATTTTGATTGATGAAGGTCTCCTATGAAACATGATCAACAAAAGTAATAGTATTAAACTATGGTATTCCTGAAAAGTTATGGCTTCTGTGAAGAAAATTTCATCAGATCGACCTAAGTCGATCACTATTCTACTGATCTAATTAAGAACCAATATGGTGGCACAATTTATCACAGCACATGACATAGGAGGATCACCATGAGTTTGAGGACAGCCTGGGCTACAGAATGAATTCCAGGCCACCTAGTCTATAGTAAGACCCTGCCTCTGAACAAAATAAAATAATAAATATTATTATTGTAATACAGTGAAGAGAATTCTTCTAGATGCTTAATTGTCTCCTCTATTGGAATCATCCCATATGTTTCTAAGCTCACTTCACTTTGAGTGAAACAGTTTTGTTATTTTTAGATATCATGTCTCCATCTACATAGTAGAAAGACAGAAGGATAGAATTTTACATTAAATTTTGACAATGATGAGGAAAGATAAAACATGCCAAATAACATTTTCATTTCAAGGGCATTTGTATGCCCTTTTTCTATCACATTGCTTCCCTCCTGTTGTTCTCCCTGATTTCTAATCCATCTAATATATTGTTGAAAAATCACTCAACAATATAAACTTCATTAGGATAAATTTATCAGCATAAGATGCCGGGTTGGTAAGGGAGAATGTATCCCAAACTCATACTTGTAGAGTAGAAAACAGACTTTAGAAGGCTCTGATCTAAGCTCAATGAGCTAAGTGTCCGTAGGACAACCACACACCTGGGGGGATGGCACTGCAAGAGCCAAGAGAAGAAAGAGCTGGAGTCCATGCAAAGCAGTGACAGGTGCTAGGTCAATTTTCTCTAAATGGGCAATCAGTGTTTGGGATGTGTTTGAGATGTACTGCCAATAATAGAATGCCAAATTCCAGCAGGTGACCTGGGGGCTTGGCAAAAGGCAATCTTCTGAGTCCAAATGAGGTACATCCAGGTGAGGTGCTATTCGTTTTATGACAACAGGGCATCCAAGAAAGGCAGATTGTGAAATCAGAGGCAAAAATGGACAGACCAGATACACCTAGAGAACTAATTGTTTGAAAATGTTCCCATACTAGAACTCCAGTCACAAGCTAAGACTGGATCACAAAATTAAATTTGAAGGCAGGAAGATTTTTCAATAAATTTTGCAAACTATTAGAGATCCCCTTAAATTTATTCTGGTCAGGGCTGTACTAAAGGCAAGAATCTCAGCCCAGACTGCATCAATGCAACGAGAAGATCTGAGAGGATGATAATGAGTTCAGTTGAGCCTTTCTTCTTAGTGATGGTCCACAGAGTAGTAGCAGTCACCACACCTGATGTTTGTGGAAAATACAGCATTTCAGACACTACCCCAAACCGACTTACACACACAGTGAATTTTTGTAAGATACTTGGGTAGTTCCTATGCATGTTAAAACTTGGGACATAATTCTGTGGAAAGTGTTCCATTGTCTTGTGATAGGCATTTTAGCATAATGATACCTAATTCCATGTGTTACTCCAGTGGCCTTAGTGACCATGGGCATATGGAGAAAGTTACTACAAAAAGAGCCAGGGTTTGGATATCATTAATTCAAGAACATGAGCAAATGTGGTATATGAAAATTTTTCTCTACTTAAATTCATAAAAGGTTAAGGGAAATTAAGCTTCCTTCTCAATGCAATGTATTATACCAGGAATTATTTTGTTTATCTAGACAGAAGAGCCTTCATTAGGAAAACACTTCTCAGAAAAAAGATGTCTAATTCATATATATATACATATATATATATATATATATATATATGTATATATATAACATAAGAATATATAAATAATGTGTATAATTGCATGTGTGTAGTATGTGCATTGTTGTGTGTGTGGTATATGAATGTCTGAATATATGCCACTTTTAAAAGAGAGTAATCTAGAATATTTGGAGAACAGCTTAAAACAGGACCATCAGGCTAGACACTGCTCACAGTCAGAGCCCTTTACCACCATCTCACAGCCTCCTCAGATCACCCCAAGTCCTCGGCAACAGCTCCAGCTCTGTGTACCACATGCCTTGTCCAGCAGCAGCCCTGACCATCATGTTCCCCTTGCAGGAACTCCACAACGACCACCAGGCTGCCACCAACCAATAGATTAACCTGTAGCTCTTCGCCTCCTATGTCTACCTGTCCATGTGATGATGCAGCCTAGAAGAACTTTGCCAAATGCTTTCTTCACCAATCTCATGAGGAGAGAGAACATGCTGAGAAACTAATGAAGCAAGCGATAGAAACAGCGAAGTGGCAGATCTTCCAGACCCCGTCATGGCTGGATAAGTGGCCTGAATGCAATGGAGTGTGCAATATACTTGGGGTGAAAAGTGTGAATCAATCACTACTGGACCTGCACAAACTGGCCACTGACAAAAATGACCGCAACTTGTGTGATTTCATTGAGACTTGTTACCTGAAAGAGCAGGTGAAATCGATCAATGAATTGGGTGATCAGGTAACTACTTTGCACAATACGGGGAGCCCCTGAATCTGGCATGGTGGACTATCTCTGACAAGCACACCCTGGGAGACAGTGACAAAAACTGAACTGACTTCTCCAAAGCCATGGAGTGACCTCCCTGGTCACCAAGGCAGGGCATGCATGTGGGGTGACCTTTACCTTTTCTAAAAGTTGTACCAGAACATCTGCTTAAGTTCTTTCATTGTGGTACCATTCCTTCAAATTTGGTACCCAGAAAAAAAAAAGACTAACAAATTCTGGGCATTTAATATTTTAAGAAAAAGAGAAATTTGAAGTTGTCTTTTCAAGTACCAACTTTCATAAAAACAGAAAAACTTCATAAAATAAGGTGAATAAATAGTTAATAGTTTCAGAATATATAGCAATTTTCTGAAAAGACACATGCTGGTTCCTTTACAACCCCATGAAGGAAGCTAGAAGTTTGTCCATATATGTAGGAGACTGCTTCAAAATTAGAGTCAGGAATCAGATAGGAATATATTTATGAAGAATGGACTACATCCACAGTCATGATCCGATAATAGCCTATCTCTCAGTGGCATTGTAACCACATGCACCTATGTGAGCATACTCTGCTATCCACGCGTTATCTATTAATACAAATTTTCAGAATGTTTTCCCACTGTTAAATGATTGCATATATGTAACTTCTAAGAAGGAAAGAAAACTGAGGACAGTGTCTGGAGCTTCATTGAAAATAAGGTCTATTTCCTCAGACAGTTAGCAGGCTGCCATTTATGTGAACATTGTGCTTCTTTTATTATCATCAAGTAATTATTTTCAACTTGGATAATTCAGTTTAATTGTGATAAGTTAACCAATTGTATCTGATGCAGTCCATCTAGAGGAATTTAATCAGCAAAGCAGATTCTCAGTTAAGCCATAAAGTATCTAAGAAAATAACTGTCCAAAAAGCACTAAACCATTTTAGAAAATATCTGCTCTAAAATTTAATTAAGATGGTACATTTAACAGTTTATATTTATATTGTGTTACTTATGATATCCATCTAAATTAGTAACCTAGTGATTAAATGGAATGGTCTAAGTAGGTTAATAAAGGTAATAGTTGCTGAAACATTATGCACGATTGACATAATTTAATCCATGTCATTATTCTCATAATGAAACCTTTATAATTATTATAAACGTTAGGAATAGAACACAGGCAAAGGAGTCAAAGTGACTTCAGGACTGGGGATATTGCTCAGTGGTTAAAGCCACTTGATTGCAAAGCTCTGATACCTAAGTAATGCACAAATTGGCCCATGCATCTGGATTTTGTGTGCAGTGGCAAGAGGTCTTGGCATACCCCTTCTTTTTCTCTCTCTTCCTCTCTGTTCTCTTTCACTCAAATAAATAAAAAAAAAATATGTTTTGAAAACTTTTTTTGAAAGTAATTGAACAATTAATTACTTATTTCAGAACACAAGATATAAAACATCAAACATGTCTAATGCTGACCAAGCAGCACAGGGATGCTGTTTAGAGCCAGGTTCCCCCCATATTTCTGCTGTTTGATCTCAATGTACCAGGTTGCCCACTCTACATAAGTTTCTCTATAAGCTCTGGCAAGCTGCTACAGTCATAAAATATAGACCTATATCCCTTTACACAGATTAAATATGGTGACAAGAGATTCTTGGAGTATATCACCCTTCATCTAGGTTATAATGTTTTAAAAGGCTCCTCCTTATAACTCTTATTGGCCAGAATCATGTCACATGCTAATTCCTTACTCATGTGTAGCAAAGAACAAGGAGGTGTCATTATGGGAACAAAAATATTTGGGGGTACAGAAATAGATTCTTCCCTTCATATCAGAAAAGTACTAAAAATGGAAATCAATTAGAGAGGTCAACTGGGTTGTGTATTGACTGGAAATCAATTCTTGTTGACCACATGAGCCCTAGAAACATTCTATGTATAAAGAAACTAATCTTCATGTTTGGTTAATTGTTAGATAGAAATATAGTAGATATTGCATTTATGTACCTCTTTGTGTCCAAAATTCATTTCTGTACAACAATTTCACAGATCTAGATGAAAAGGGTGGCTATATCTTTAAAATTCTCTCCTTTCCAAAACTTGGAGTGCTGTGAGGGAAAGAATATGATTAACACATGTTAGGGTCAAATATCTCCTGGAAAAACACTGCAGTTTATGTAACACAACAAGCAAAACCAAATTCATCAATGCATTGTGCTTAGAAGGGTATTCTTGAAGTGGTCAGGGCTACAGGATTAATTGAAAGGATTCCCAAACACGGGTGAAGGAAAAGTGAGGAAGTAAAGACAGGACTGATGTTTTTACCACCCTGACTGATCTCAGTGTTCTTGGGAGGATTTCTCCTCAAACATAAAAAACTTCCCTGAGACTAGACTCTTCTAGAAAAAATCCTAACCAACTTCCAGTGAGAAACTGAGAAAAGCTAAAAAGACATTTGTATTCTCTTCTACGTTATAATCAGAAACACAGCTTTGAGCAGAGCCAGTCAGGGGACTGATTCAAGGGACAGCATAACAAGTGATGCTGACCTGAGATAAAAGAAAGCCACACCCCACTCAGCAACCTACTCTTTGAAGTTGCCTCAGTGCTTGTTCTCTCTCTGGTCCTCATAGAGATAAGTTCCTGTCCACTACACTTTCTTAAATTAAGGATTCTTAACCCTGAATTTAGTAGGCAGGCATAAACTCTGAGTACTTCGAATCCCCAAAGACAAAGTCTCTATTTGGAAAGAATTTTTCTAGAAACTCTGCTTTCTTTGGCTAAGCTAAATGAAAATCATTACCTTGTTTGATAAAGAAGGTGATAATGATTTAAGGCAAGCAAATATCATTGATAGTTCTCAGCCCAAATAATTGGATTTAGCCATCCAGACAAATATCAATAAAAAGCCTTTCTTTAAATTAGAAGCAGCATATATTGGACATAGGATTTCTGAATTCCTAACATATATTTAATGAAATCATAAAGTAATATGCTCATTCTCTATGACTGTCTGTTGGGCCCCAGCCTAACTGAGCAACCTTAAGCTAAATTTCAGAATATGGAATAAAGCTGGGCGTGGTGGCACATGCCTTTAATCCCAGCATTTGGGAGGCAGAAGTAGTAGCTGATAAGCCTTGATCCTGTTTGTTGAATTCTGTGTAGCTGATAAGCCTTGTTCCTGCTTGCTGAGTGACATTTTACTGGAAATAACCCCGCCTCCTGAAAATGAACAAACTACCCTGCTGATTGGCTGTAAAACAATGCACCCTAAGGAGGCGTACTTTGCTCTGCTGTGCTCTGCTGATTGGCTCCCACCAAAAAGTTTGAATCTTATTGCTTGAGAGAAATAGGCTGAACAATGCAGCCTCAGGTTATAAAAGGGCTTTGGGTGTTCAAATAAAATGAAATTTGCCTGACATTTCTCCTGGTCGCAAGTGTCTGTCGGACTGTAAGCCTCACCTGGAGCCCTTTCTCCTGTTGGCTGGTGAGACTTGGGCTACCCGCAGGGGGCCAGGGGGCCACAACTCCCCAACAACTCTCAAAACCAATATTTCTCAGGCAAAATGGCTACACACTCACATTTTAATGTGTTCTTTTAGTAATAGGATTATGTGAAAACAAATCTCAAAATGACTATTTTTTTTTTCAAAAGAATACTATTACAGCACTATAAAATAATTGAAAAGACCTTTCTGGATAGGTTTAGACTTAATTGATAGTCCTCATTTGCAAAAAGAGTTAACAATATGGGAGCTTTCTCCCAATGAGTGAGCAGCTACAGCCTTTGCTATGGATCTTTCTGTTTTGCTGTGACACAGTGTTTTCAATTCCCAAGGTTTCGGCTGGGATTGGCTATGATTATTATGCAGGAGAGTATCCCAGCATAAACAGCTTGCTTGGCATTTACATATTGTTCCCACATGCTTCCATATCTGACTCACTGAGAAGTCAGAGCACATATTTTATTATTATGAAAAAGGATACAGTGTTTATTTACAAAAGCATCTTGGATCTTTATAAACAGAAAAATCCTGCACCATAGAGCTTACTAACATGACCAACACCTGAATGAATAATAATGATATGAATTTATGAAGTCTATACTTCAATCTCCAATATGTGCTATTAATGCATGACTATCAAAGGTTTTTCACAATGAACTCAGAAATTTGCAGCCTAGTTAATTGCTCTCAGAGCAATGAGGGTGAACTAGCTGAACAAAATATTTGTATACTGAATTTTTTGTTCATATTCCACTGAGATAGGTTACCTCCCTTCTGGGCCCACGTGGGAAGGGTAAATGACCATATCTGCTGTAGCAATTTATATCCACCCTGTTTTCAAATATGAGAATGAGACCCAGTATTTTAGGTAAGGAATATAATACCGAAGCTTATGTAATGCTCCTATATGCATCCTCAAAATGAAAGAAACAAATACATATTAGAGTTTCTTAGACTTTGCTGTTCCCAAAGAGAGCTCTAATATGCCATATGAAAAACTCTACCCCATGTGTCTAGTGGCCTCTGACACTTGTAACTGCTAGGCTTTCTAGTCTGACATAGTTCACACATTATTATTATAAAGTGATGATAAGACAATAATTCCAGCCAGATTAAAACAGGTCATTAATGAGCATTCTGGCTAAGAACCTTCAGTGAATCAAACATTTTTATTTTTTTAGACACAGATAGAGTGAAAATTCTAGATATTGTATTTATCCATTTTATTATTATTTCCCAAACAGATCTTCATATGTAGCCCACACCGGCTTGGAAATTACTGTTCCACATGCTGGACTTAAATTTGTGATCTTTCTGTTTCAGTCTCCTTTGTAGTGGGATGGCAGATGAGTTCACCATCATGCCTTGATTTAAAGAATAATTTTGTATTGTAATTTTTCTGCAGGTGAGAAAATACCCCCTTTTTAAAAATCATTTAAAAAATTTCCCGTGTGGTTTTATAAATCTGCTGTAGAATGAATAGCAGCAGGAAAGAGTTATAGGAGCCAAGTGTTTAAGAGAAGGCTGTGTATCCTAAAACTGTACAGGAATCTTTCCAGGTAAAGAGTTCATTACCATGGTAGTAAATGCTGATGTTCCATTCCTTAAGTGTGTTGAAAACTGATGCATTGAAGCTATTCCTAAAGACCACGAACAACTTTGTTATTGCAATGGGCTATAAAAAAATAAACAATAGATCTAGCAGGTGGCATGTGGTTCTAGCTGGGTCTATCTCCATCTCCAGGGAGCCAAGAAGTCCCTGGAAGTTTCAGTGGAAGGAATGTGTTGGTGGGATCTGAGCATCTGCTGCCTCTCTGGTCTCATTACCATTCACACAATTAACTCCTGTGGCTCTGGCTACAACCAAGGACTGCCCCTTTGACAGCCCGGGTCCATTCATCTCAAAGGAAGACTTCTCAGGCATTCAATTCAGCAGAAACTTTACTCCAGGAAAAGGGATCACAATCAGAAAAACTCCAGGAATGGAAAGTGAAGACAGCACAATCCTATCTCTGAAAGACAGGAAGGTTCTGAAATGAGGAATTATAGGAGAGGCCACTCCTTTCAAGGTGCACCTGCTTCAAAGGCCTACGACTGGATTGGTTTCTCATGCTTGCACTTAATGGTTACTTTTGCTGTCCACATGGTCCCCAGGTTTTCACCCCATACCAACTTTGGCCAGATGACAAGTGTCTGTACGAAGACCCTTAAGTAATTTCAGCGACGATTCAACCAAACTCGTTGCTATGCAAGGAGGGAAAGATTCACAAAAAGATATGTCCAATTCAGGCAAAACCAGCTTGAAGGCCTCACAGACTGAGGAATCTATAATAAATTGTATAAACATCAGAGATGTGTCCTGAAAGTCGAAGATATGCTGTCTCTTTAACTATTCTCTCTCAAGATAAATATTCATAAGCCTAATTTATTAACAAGCTTTAGGTAGGACAAGAATGAGGTGATAATATATGACTTTTTTTTTCAAGCTTAAAGAGCAGAAGTCTGTCATTTATAGATATGTAAACTACAAAGAGGTTAACAGGACCCTTCCATGTTATTAAATATGTGATGGAAAAGCTGCACCTTCTCTTAAAGACAAAACTTAATTTTGAAAGAGCAGCATTTAAAACAATCGCTTCCAACGCAATGAGGCTTCTTTGAATTCACAAAAGAGTGATTAGGCTGTTAAGAGCTTTGAAACCCTGTTATATCCTGAAAGCAAGTCTGAATGTGTACTTCTACGAGAAATTAAGTCCTAAAAGAGGAAGTTTACAAACTTGTCTGCACTCAGCAAAACTTTATTCCAAAGACTACAATTAGCAAAATAAATTTGTGATACCACTGCCAAAATTTTAACATCCCCAATGCTTTAAACAATACATACTAATTATTCTGATTTTGCCTTAAATCCCAGAAGTCCAGATATACGTTAGTACATATAAATATACATAATCTAATATACATAATATACACAGTGCATATACACTGCCATTAGGAATAAAGTTATTTTAAAAGCGTATATAGCTTGTTTTAAGTTTGAATAAAATACTTGAAGTTGTTTCTGCTAAGCCATAGGTCTAAAATAAACATCCCAGGTTATGTACAAGACTCCCAAAGACTCAGGCTGAAATTTTAATTTAAATGCTAACTGCTCTTGACTCTATAGAAGTGTGCTCACAGGTTATTGAAAATATGAGAACATCTATGGGAATCATATTTATGTTATTTGCTTCTGGAATTCCAGTGCCCACATGCGATGCTGTCAATCCAGTTCATAACACTAGTATTTCTCCTCTCTCCGTCTTGGCTGACTCTCACCCCTCCTCTTCCTTCCCTGGATTTCTGGTACCAATGAATGCTGGTGCTCAGCACTAAGTGATTTCCATTCTAAGCCTTTATACTACTTTAGTTAGACTTCTTCCTTACATCTAATGTTCCATCTTTGCCTACTCTTTCATTTTAATCATGAACCTATACATGCTCATTGATGCCCTTATTTGTATTTCTCCACCATCACACTGTGGTATATTGGATCCTTCTCCAAACTCTTGGTGTTTTTTTTTTTTTAATGCTTTTGCATATTTATTGTGAGAAGAGAGAGAAGGGAGGGGAGAGAGATCTGTGGGTGCTCTAGGGCCTCTTGCCAGTGCAAGAACTTTAGATGCATGCAGCCCTTTGTGCATCTGGCTTTACGTGGATATTAGGGAAATGAACCTGAGACAGCAGGCTTTGCAAGCATCATTAATTGCTGAGCTATCTTCCTCTACTCCGAGTTCTTTGGCTGTTGTTATATCTGCTGCTGAAATCCTAAGATGCAGACTCTTTTTGGAAATCTCCTCTGGAATCCTCATTCTTTGCACCACCCACAACATCCCTGTGTTAGATTGCTGCCAAGGCCTGGTGGAATGATCATTTGGGGTGTGCTGGCACGCCCCCTGAGATTTTTCTCCTTGTATTTGATTTTCTCCCCATGTTCCTAGATAGGTTCCCGAGCAATGGTTTTGCACCTTCAATAGCTTTATGTTATAGGTTCTCTTGCTTCATGGACCTGCATGGCCATTCTCTTCTCCTCTCTTTGCTTGCCATGCTTGCCTAGGTTCAGAATATAAACTTGAGAAAAAGCACACTTAATTAATTAATTTGAGAGAGACAGAGAGAACTTGGGAAACAGGAAAAGTGTGAATGTGGGTGTGTCAGGACCTCCTGGTACTGTAAATGAATTCCAGACATATGCACCAGTTTTTGCTTCTGGCATTTTGTGTGTACCAGAGAATCAACCGGGGATGTTGAGCTTTGCAAGCAAGCTCATTTAATCACTGAGCCATTTCTCTAGCCCTGGAACATAAACTTATAAAAAATAGTTCTCTTTGTTAAAGTATTATAGGAAATGTGAGCCCCACAGGAATTAAAACATATACCAACTATGTAAACTACATGGCAGACATTATAAATATCCATAGTGTGGAACATTTTAAGGAATAATGGGACACATATAATGCTGTTTACAAATGAAATTCAAAACAACAGAATTTTATTTATTATTATTATTTTTTTTTTGGTTTTTCAAGATAAGGTCTCACTTTAGCCCAGGCTGACCTGGAACTCATTATGTAGCCTCAGGGTGGCCTCAAACTCACAGTGTTCCTTCTACCTATGCTTCCAGAGTGCTGAGATTAAAGTTGTGCACCACATATTTGTGAATCACATTAGTGATAGTATCTAAGGTATCATATATTTTTATTATACTAAAACAAAAAATTCTATATTAATGAAATAGGCATAACAAGTAAGTCAACTTTTGAATCTATTGCATTATCATGCCAAAATAAATAGAAGTAGTCATAACTCTATTTTTAAATTCTTTAAAGATTCTGTTTGTATAAGTATGATTCTTATAGATATGTGGATACTCACATAATTTTGTTATTTAATAATATATAGAAGTCATATCTCAATGCAACTCTTCAGTATGTGATATAGTCACATACTAAAATATAATTGAAATAGTATTGTATACTTTCCCTGAGGATAATTATAGAAAAATACCCAAATGTTTACTGAAAGGTTTTCTAAAAAGTATAAGCCTCAAGGAACATACGTTAAATCCATGTGCAGTTACAATGCAAAAGCAAACAGCTGGTATCACTTCTTAATAATGAAAGAATACATTTTAATATTTTCATGATGAGAATTAAAACTAACCTTTCTTCAAACCTTGAAGTACATACAAAAAAAAAAAAGATGTATAGCACTGGTTCTATGGAAAGAGAGGAATAAAATCCTACCATTTACTTAGGGAAAAAATTGCATCTGTCACTAGCAGAGTTGATATGCTGAATTTAGTTTTTAGATGAGATATCTGCATTAGACTTATGTTACTAATCAATGTGAAAATGTCATATTCACATTTTGCCATGAATGCCCTTTTAACATCATCTTGTTATTAAGATATTCTCTGACTCTTCTGCCCTTATGAATGTCCCCTTAAATCATGGAATAAGGCTGTTAAGCAAATATAAAATAAGTCAACCATGCACTGTATGGCATATGGGCAATTTCCATTACAGAAGTTTGTATGTGGGTAAAAGTCAGACAAAAGAATGGAGAGTTAAGAGTCCAAATGGGTTTGGGAGATAAGCGTTATGAATGCTACACGGGACAGGTCAGGTGGAAGGCTGAATATCATTCTTAGGGATTTTCATTTGGCAAATGGAACAAGCAGTTTCAATATTAGCACTTAACTCCTTTTCCTTTCTGTACTCAACACAGTTTATTCTTCATAGCATGGTTTTACCTTCACAATTTTGCAATTACAAATGTGAGGTTGGTGATGGGGCTTGTTAGGAGAGTTTGGTTCAAAGAACTGCTATCAACAATTCTCTAAACATTTTCTGCTCAAGGTCTTGCTGGTTTCTCACATGATCTGTGGCTTACTTATGAGATTCAGAAGTATACAGGCCTGACCCTTGGGGAACTGTATTTTCTTCAGTGATTCCTCCCGTTTGTTTTAGAAATGAATCATCTTTGAAACTATCTAAATCATTGATGACCTGAGAACAGCCTACCATATTCTGACTTCTTTTGTTTGCTGGGCAATTTGACAAGTTTCACCCATTATCAACATGCTTAGTTAAGGTTTGAAATTTTCTAAAATTAAGCATTTAGGCTATGAAAAATAATTATGTATGTATTATGGATAAAATATTGGAGGGACTCAATTGATATCTATTTCAATAACCTGGTTGTTACTTCTATTCCTTTCTGGACGGGAGAAGCACACAGCTAAGGGTCATGGTGAAAAAAGAAGACGGGAAGGGACGAAAGCCTCTGGCAGAGCAGGAAGACAGAACGCACCAGTGTGGAAAGGAAAAGTCAGACAGTAGAAAAGGCATTCCTGTTAATAGTTCTGTAATTACAATCTGTTCTTTTCTTCTGATTCACACATGTCAAACAATGGTGTGTTTGTTACTTTTCTCATTGCTGTGACAAAATATCTGGCCAATAAATAAAGGTCTGTTTTGGGTCGTGGTTTAAAGGTAGATCATGGCAGAATCATAAGGCCAAAGCCATGTTGTATCCACAGTCAGGAAACAGAAAGTGTTGATGTTGGGGCTCCACAACTTTCTGCTCAGTCTTATTTCATACTATTAGCCTTCAGGGTGGTCTCCCCACATTAGTAAAACTTTGCTGAAACTGTTACCTTCTGTGTGATTTCTTTTTCCTGTAGGCGATTCTAAATCAAAACTATCATATATAGAAAAAAAAGTGTATATAATGAACAAAATGAATAACATATAAATGCTAGTATTGGCAGAGTAAAAGACAAAAATTATCAATATTAGACAATAAACATTAGCTGCTCCATTAAAATCAGATAAAACTGGAAAGAACGCCTATCATGATGAATTTCTAGAAACAATGAGTTGCCTCCTGACCAGCAGAACACGAGGTCATAGATTTGCATGTGAACTCAAAGACGGCAGGGCGATTATCCATATTTTTACAAAGCTGTTTCAACAGCATAAGCATCACATCCTTGATATCTGCTTAAAAGTCACCTTCGCTCTCCCTGAAAAATGAACTGTCAATTCAGAGGCAATTGCAAAGCGAAATGGTGATGGATGAGATCCAGAGCCAACGTTACATTTTCCATAATTCACAAAGCGAAACTGGAAACATCAAGACTCTCTGAACTAACCTGGGAATGATCCGGCCTCATCCAACATGTCTCTAAGTTTCGTCAGTGGGTCTCTGAAAAAGATGGATTGGGCCATAACAGTAAGGGAGATGCAGTATCTTGGCTAAGGTGCCCAGCCAATGATGGAAATGGATTTCTGTGCTCTCATCACAGTACAGGGATGCCTGGAAGACTACTATTTAGTTTGCCAAACTACCTGACAAATGTGAAATTGATACTTTATAGCTTGGCTGAAATTATTGATCAGTATTTTTCTCTTCCAATGTATGTTATGAATAGCAATTGATAAACACAGGACAAAAGTTAGGATTGAAACAGACAGAAAGGTGAACAGAATGAAGACAGGAGGCATGAGGTTAGAGAATTACCAGTTAGAGTCCTGGAGGGAAAACATCTGAGGGGCACCATACTGAGGGTAAGTCAATTAAGTCTGCTACTAACTTGAGGTTTCAGCTTCAGTCAAGTGAACTATGAAGATCTCATATACTTTTTGCATTAACAACTTTATCAGCATATTTTATAATTATTTACCCAGATAAACCAAATGAACAAACAATTAAAAAATTATATTTTTGTACTCCATTTTCTGACAGTAATTTGTTTTTGTTTTATTCGTTAGATGGAATTACTACCCAGCTTAATTTATTATCATGTCATTGAATGGCAATTAAGCAAGATAAAATATTTTAAAAATGTATTATTTGCAGCAGTATTTGTAATCACATAAAATAAATACTATGGAAAAAAATAAGAATTTATCAATAGTCGAATATTTGTAAAACACTATGATTATGCAACCAGTTTAAGCAGTCATTTGGCAGAGTATCTGAGAAAAATATAGCATATGTTACAGGATAGCTAAAAATGTTGAGAGTAAGGATATATATTGGGTGTACTTTTTGTATTATATTATCAAATATCAGTGTATAGTCCCCAAATTTAAATTAATCTATAGAGACTAGAGAGAACACAGTAAAGCTGAGTAGCCTGTGGGCTGAATTTCTTTGGCTTTATGCTATATATAGATTGAATTTTACAATCATGGAAATATACCATACAATTGTAAAACTGGTACAGATTATAAGTGAGATAGCTTTTTCATGATTCAGAAACACAAATGTCACCTTGTCTGCTCTAACAGGAATAGAACTCACATACAATATGGCTGAAGGAGGTTCTCAGTAACACCTTCTCATTTCTTCCTCAATTTTCAGGGCTTAGCTCCTGAGTATGACTCCTTTCCACATCAATGTTCCTCTGCGACTCACCAGCCAATGAGATCCCTCCCTATATAACTGAGACAGGTGATGAGGCTCATTCTAATTAGATGTCTGATTCATACAAATGGGCCTGAAGAAGGTGTTTGAGTCTCCTCCTCCCCACTTCTGGCTCCCCTTGTCTCTTCCTTTCCCATTAACAGAGTCTTTCTCAAGCAGGACTTTTCCCTAAGTAAGAATATTCTGTAAACTTTCCCAATGGGAGAATTTCTCTTGGCCTGGGAATTTTTCTGCTTTATTTTCCTTCTTAACTCTCTCTAAAATAAATTCAATAATTTACCCATATCTGAGTCTGTGTTTTCAATTCTTTGCTATATGAATAAGAGCTCAAGATTTGAGAACCAGAGGCCTGGGAAATCGAAACCCACTTTAGTTCTTTCCCATATCAAAACAAAGGCAAATTAAAAAAAATAAGACTTAAAAATATAAATTTTGCATGAAACTAATGAAGAAAATCTTTTATTTATTTATTTTTATAAGTCGTATATTCTTTCTGCCAAGCACAGTGCTGCACACCTGTCATCTAGCACTCTGGGAGGTAGAGACCGAGGTTTCAGAAATTCAAGTTTCACTTTGGCTGTATAAATAGTTGAATGATAGCTTGGGCTATGTCAGACACTGTCTCAAAAAAAAAAGAATGAATGAATGTAAGGAGAGAGAGAAAAAAGGGAAGGAAAGAAGGAAGGAAGGAAGGAGAAAGGGAAGAAGGAAGAATGGAAGGAAGGGAAGAAAGAAAAGAGGAAGGGGAGGAAAGAAGGAAAGAAAACCAAAGAAAGAAGTTGCACCCTTACTTATATATTTCCTCTTGCTTACCACTGAATATTGACAATGAGTAATTCAACAGGAATGAGCATCCTTGGAGTCCTAATTGTAATCTCTCAATTTTATTTCTGTTAAAGGGATCCAATACTCACTAGAGAAAAGACAGCCTCCTGTCGGAGGTAGGAAGTGGATATGATGAGGGCTCAACTGAATCAAATTACACAGCAAAACAAAAACTGTCAGCCAAGCCCAGGAAAGTAATGTCTTAGAGACTCAAGATCAAATATGAATAAATTTCCCCAGGCTGAATATAGAATTATTTCAGCACCACAAAGTATAGTAAGTACAAAAACACCCCAAACAGGTATGAATCTATAAATTCATAATGAAAATAAGAAACAAACACAATGTTTCTGTTCACCTTTCAAAAAGTCAAAGAATTGTATATCTTAAAATTAAAGGGAACGAATCTGGAATTATCCCACCTTCTTAAAGGAACCTCTGCTTCTACTTAATCAGAGTCAATAGAAGGATATTACCCTATTGAGAAGCAGATTTATCCAATCAAAGAAAATGGATGCTAAGAATCAAATATGATCATTTTATTAAGCTTATAATGAAATAAAGGTGTTAGACACTGACCAACAGTGACTTACAATATGACAAGAAAAGTTCCCAGACACATTCTATGTCCCTTGATGGAAACACACTACTACTTTAGAAGGAGCTTTACCAGAGACATCTAAAATCTATCCTCCAGAGATCATTTTCAAATTACACAGAATTTAGAAGATATTCTTGCTATGGATATTGCTGGGATGGAATCAGTAAAACTCGGAATGTGGGAAATTCTACTGAAATTATCACCTAGATATTTAAGGAAAATTCCCAGAAATATTAGAGTTAATGGGTCCAATTCATTATTCAAAGTAATTTTAATTAATCATAATATTTGGTCCTCTTCTTCTTGCACATTTTGGGCTATATAAACACAGAAGGAGGAGAGGAAGGAGGAAGAAGGGAAGCAGGAGGTGAAAGATGGGTGTTAGGAAGAAAAAAAAACAACAACAAAGCCTGTAATGGTTTTACACAGCTGTATTCTCAGCACTTAGAAGAGAAAGTAAAAAGATTAGGACTTTAAGACACCCCAAGCTACACAGAGAATTGAAGGTCAATGTGGGATACATAGGACCCTGTTTCTAACAATATGTCCATTATTATTTAAGTAAATAACAATTGGGAGATATTTTTTTAGAAACCAGACTATATGTTTATTGTTTAATCGAGTTATAGTTAAAGAACAATAAACTATGCAGACTACACATGTATAACAAAGGAAATTATACAAATTTAGGTAAATCTTTATAATCAGGAACCTTTCCCCAAACAAAATGTAGAACATGACTGTTATTCTAGAAAGTACCCTAATGCTCCCTCATAAACTTCATCCTCCATCCCTTGAAGTAACCACTCTTTGATTGTATTACATATATGCTATTTATGCCCTTTTCCTTTCCTAGAACTTCCTATAAGGGAAAGCATACAGAGAGTTTTGTGACATAAATAGATATTTTTAATATGTGCATTGATATTGTGACTTAATTTAGCTAAAAATGTTTCAGGAGAAAAGTATAAAAACATCACTTGAACAATTTTAGTATTCTGTAAATCACAGTAAATGATAATTTCTAAGGAAACAATCAAGGGAATGGTGATAATTTATATTAAAAAATTAACTGCCCAATTAGCACCCTGCACCAATCACTGATTTATTTCAGTTATTACTTAAGCCTGAAGATTATTGCTATTGTTTTAATCAATAAATCAATATGGCAATATCTAGTGCCAGTAATTCAGAAATTGTTCCAAGCAATGTGGCTTTCTGGCAACTGCCCTTCCTGAATATGATATACAACCTGACAGCACAAAGGTTTTATAATATTTTATTGATTTATACTCTAACAAGTAACTTCCAGACTGCTGCGGCCTTGTTTCGGATTTGAACAGGCAGAATTACAAATGTTTGATGTGGTGTAATTAATAGATGAGAAATAGATCACATCATAACCGGAGTGCAAGAACTGACATGGGTTCCTTATCAGCTGAGGTTCTTACTGAATCATGCAAGGACACAACTTTATAAGCCATGATCACAGGATATTTGTTTGGGGATATTTACATTCCGTAGGTGCACAGTGGAGTATGTTCTGAGCATGCTTGTGACTTTGTGGAAAATGTGGATGTGTTAAAATGAGTGAAAGACGGTTTCATTGTGGTGTTTTTCAAGCAAGGATTTTGGTTTCCTTTTCCCCCATTTCTTGTCTTCTGTCATCCAATGGAGCCTTCTATCTGTTTTGATACGACATGTTCAATGGTCTACTGAAGCCCTTTCTCAACACCTCTTGTTTCCCTTCTGTAGTTTTATGTCTACTTTCATGTGCTATATCTACTCAGAGATCCTCTTATTTACATGCATACAAATATTAAAAGTTAGGATCTTCATATGAGAATGAACATGAAATTTTTGCCTTTCTAAGCCTGGGTAACTTCATTTAATATATTTTTTCCATTACTATCCATTTTATTGTGAATGACAAAACGTCATTTTTTTATATAGCTGAAAAAAATTACACTCCTTTGGCCAGGCATAGTGGTGTACACCTTTAATCCCTAGCACTCAGGAGGCAGAGGTAGGAAGATCCCTATGAGTTGGAGGCCAGCCAGAGACTAAAGAGTGAATTCCGGGTTGGCGTAGGCTAGATGAAGATCCTACCTCAAAAAACAAGCAGCATACATAGGAGGAGGAACCCGGTTGACTCCTAGGCTAACCCTAACCTCCTACCCCATGGACTGATCCAGTTTGCCCATGGAAGAGGATACCCAGCTGATTGGGGACAGAGAGGAGGGAAATTGAGGAATTGGAGACACCAACACATTATTAGATCATACAGTGTATCTAATTATGGATAATAAAGATAAAAAAATCACTAAAAACATTCACCACATTTTTAGTAACCTGTCATCAGTCGATAAGCATCAAAGTTTATTTTATTTCCTACCTATCACAATTAGTGAAGCACCGAACATGAAATTGAAGCATCTCTGTCATGGGCTCTGAGAAAAAAAAATATACTGTAGAGCCATACAGACATAGATAGCATGGTATTGGACCAAAAAGCAGACAGGTAGACCAATGAAATAGACTAGAGGACACAGAATTAAAGTCATAAATTATAGCATCTAATTTTTGACAAAGGCATCTTAACCATTCATTGGAAAAAACAAAAGAGTGTTGAAGAGATGTCATTACCAAAATCAGGCATTCACCTTCTGAAGGAAATAAGATCTTTATTTTTTTACCTTGTTCAGAGATCATTTCAACATGCATTAAAATCTTAAGGAAAACAAAACATATTGAAAGAGGAAAACTATGTCAGTTTCTTGCTCAATGCCATAACAAAATACCTGACCAAAATTGTCTCATGTAAGGAAAAACTTTTTTTTGTTTATTTTTTTGAGCTAGGGTCTCTCTAGTTCAGGCTGACCTGGAATTCACTGTGTAGTCTCAGGGTGGCCTTGAACTCACTGCAATCCTCCTACCTCTGCCTCCCGATGCTGGGATTAAAGGTGTGCACCACCACACCTGGCTAGGAAAGCCTTTTTTTTTTTTTTTTTTTTTTTTTTTTTGGTTTTAAGGGAAAGTTTAGTCATGACAGGGAAAGCATGGCAGGACCAGACAGACAGCAATGCATTACATCTTCACATGAGCACAGAGGAAGGGCCAATGGTGAGAAAATTGTGGCAAAGGGAGCTTGACTATAAAAACTCAAGGTCTGCCCTAAGGACAAAATTATCCCAGCAGAACTATACCTCCCAATGGTTCCACCACCACCTAGGAAAGCCCTACCAACTGATGATGAAGTATTAAAACACATGAGGCTATGTATGACATTTTATATTCAAACCATGAGATAAACACATTGGAAGTTAAAGGAAAATGTAAGAAATTTGTGAATAGGAATGTAATAGCACAAGAAATAGTCTCAAGAATCAACACATGGTAGTACATACAATTAAAAAGTTTCTGCCTCGAAAAAGAAACTATCATCAGAGCAAACAGAAAGCCTACAGAATGGCAGAAATTCTTTGCCAGCTCTTCCTCAGACAGAGGGTTGATATCTAAAATATATAAAGAAACAAATAGCACCAATCATCAAGAAAACACAGTTGATAAGGATGTATCCTACTGGCCCCATGGAGATCTGTGTGAAGTCTTCCAAAAAAGGTAAAAATAAAATAAAATAAAAGGTTATGATTAATAACTTTTTCACATATCACAGCATTTCTAGTAACTCATGCATGCCCTGTACACATCAGATGTGAAATATATTTTTTAGATAAGTGAATAAAATAAACGTATTTGCAACATATGTTTGAAAAACGCGAGGAAGCATATGCTTCCATTTAATCATATTGAATTTAGGTTTTATAGCCGGGAAAGTGATAATTAGATATGGCTCTTGAGACATTGTTGAATTTTTATGTCTCATTTCTCAGGTATGAGAGTGATTGTCAAAGTGATCTTATAGTTCAGAATTTAGATTTTCAGTATGCTCTGAGTTGCTTGATCGTATCTGGCAGTGCCATTTCACTGCTGAGACACCTTTGCTTTCATAATATATTACAGATTTCTTACAAAAGGAATTTCTATATTTTATGTTTTTGATGAATTTGTGTGTGTGTGTGTGTGTGTGTGTGTGTGTGTGTGTGTGTGTGTGCGCGCGCGCGCGCGCTCGCGCACCAAGGCCTATTGCTATTGCACAAGAACACTGGACATACCACATCACATTTGTGTCCAGCTTGCATGGCTGGCATGGAAATTGAACCCAGGCTTCCCATTTTTGAAAGCATGAGTTAACACTGAGCTGGCTATCTTCCCAGTTCCTGGAATGTCTACATGTAAAATTTGTAAAGTACATGTCTTAAGCACTGAAATAAAAGCCAAAGTCTTTCATGGATTACCTAACGCCATACCATATATCTCATGAATGGAGAATAGTGGATGGAGAGATGGTTCGAAGACATAATCATAGAGATTAGACACTGTTCAAAGTATTTTTTCACATGAAATGTGTTTTGATCCTCCCACAACTCCTTGAATCTTCAGCAGAGAGAATATTCATATGTATATATATTTATATATGTGTGCATATATATTACTTAATAAATGTGAAATATATATATATATATATATATATATATATATATATATATATATATATATATATATATATATTACTTAATAAATGTGAATCCTCAATGCATTGGCCAAGATCTTCTTGACAGTTTTTGGTAAGTGCTCTGATTCCAAGAAATCTCAAAGTAAAATGGAACTAGGCTATTAAAGGAACAGTCACAGTCAATGACTGTTCAAGAACTCTGAGGCCACTGTTTAAAAGGTCTGCATATAAATGTGAAAGCATGTAGTACCATGGAAGAAGTTTGGTTAGAAAAGATTCAGAATTTAGTATACCCAAAATCTGAAGAGTGATAAAGAATGATTAAAATACTCATAGACAGAAACAGCAGAGCAGAGTGTGTTGGCACATGACTAGAATCCAGAATTCATCAAGTAGTTCCTGGATTCACACAGCCAGGGTTCCATGGGGACCCCAGGCAGCGTGGAGCTACCCAAGAAGACCACGTATCAGAAAGTAAGGAGAGTAGCAAAGAAGGAAGGGAGGGAGGAACCAGAGAGACAAGGAAGCAATAATTCATAGTATAACTAAGTGAGGTAAAACTTAAGTGGGGGAATTCAAAGGTAAGAGATTCATAATGCAAAAGCATTAGTGAGATTCGAAAAATATCAGGATTACCTACTAAGGCAAATATACCAGGGACAACTTGAGTTCTGGTTCTAAATTCAAAGGATGTGAAGGAGGGAAGGAAGGGGTAAGGGGGCAAAAGAGAAAAGAAATCAACATCTTTAACAAAGATAAAAGTATACATTATGCAAAGTAAGTCCAGTCACCCTTCTATAAAAGGTCTGTGGCTATTTATGAGGCAGGAGAAGGCTAAAATAAGGTGGAAAGCAGAAACATTACTTTGCGTTATTAGACAGCAGACAAGATCTAGACATCTATGGAGGAAGAGGGATAATAGCTAGGGGATGAGAAAGGGTTGCTTCTGGAAGAATCATTGGCTGAGTCTGAAGGATGATTACTGAACTAGAAGTCAGGAATTTTTGCGGAATATATTACAAGAACTCTGGAAAGAAAAAAAAAACCTCCTCACAATACAAAGATAACGGAGTTAGACACTGATGAACAGTGGGGAGAAGATAATAGGTCACATTTGTGCCTATGAAAGTGACTGCAAAGCCCAAATAGAGAACATCTCTGTATTATTTTCCTTGCTGAAATTCTGAAGGAAAATCAACAAGTCCAAACAGTGGCATAGTTAGTCTTCTCTGTTACATGTTGAATTCAAGTATTGACAAAATATATCATTAAGTTTTCATAAAGTAATGACTTCATTACTGTGTTGTTCCACACAGAATACTAAAGATATGGAATTGTTGAATGAATACAAGGAAACAAGGATCCTTGGTGAAGAGTCTGCTCAAGTTCAAGCTGCTTCTTTTGCATGAGGGCAGCACAGATGGCAGAAAGATAAACTTGGAGCTGAGCTTTATTTGAATCAACCTGCCAGGCTCACTGTGTGCCAGGCTCTGGGCTAGGTTCTTTGGGAGATATATCCACCCTGGCTTCAAGGAGACAGATTCTCTATTGTCCGGGAATTGAGAGGCTTCTAGCAAAACATAGTGTTCTTATAATAACCTAAGAATTCTGCCAGTACCATTTTCTACCCATACAGAGTCCTTCTGTGTTTACTTTTTAAATTATATTTTTAATTAGCTAACAACGAAGTAGGTTTCCATAAGGATGTTTTTGCACATCCTTAGTTTGGGCAAATAGTCTATCACCTCTGGTCCCTCCTCTCCTTCATCCCCAATCACTATCCCTACTCAAACCTTTCCATCACCCTCAGTCTTCCACCCCTTACTTTCATATCACAGGTGTTCTACTGTATAATCCCCTTAAGCCTGACCCCTGCTAATCTACGCTCATGGCCCCCTGTCTAGACAGCCAGCCTCTGCTAATTTTCACTCCAGTTTACAGAAGACAGAAGGGAAATCTGAAGCTTGGAATTACATTTGAAAGAGAACAATGTGACATTTGTCTTTCTGAGCCTGAGTTACCTCACTTAGTATATTTATTTTCTGGTTCCATCCATTTTTCTGAAAAGTTCAGAATTGTTTGTCAGTAAGGCCCTTGGAGTCCCCAAACAATACAGTCTATTTCTACTGCTTTGGTTGTCCAACCAGAATGAAATGGTAAGACCCAATGGAGAAAGTTAGCACATACTTTGGTTACATAACACTGAGAAATCAAACCAGAACTGAGCTAGAAGCCTTCTCACATTTGTCTAACTGTCATAGCGCTAGGGTGTGCTTTGTAGCCTGCAAGGAGAGAAAAGTCTTACAGACTAAGTCCATAGGCTTACAGAGTTGTGGACACTGCAAGCTACACAACTTGCCCATCAGGCACGATGTACATATTGGTGTAATTTTGGCATAACTGCTTGGTGATACCCAACTGTTTTCTGATTGGTTTTGAGACCTGCTCCACAGTGGGATACTGAAAACCTAGTCAGACACTTCCAGCTGGGAAGGCATAGCCTAAGCCCCACTGGAGAAGTGATTAGTTTTGTTTATCTAAATATGTAAAGTTTCCATGTAAATATTTTTGTGTATGCCCATTGATTACTGCTACTCTCAGCAATGGTCAGAAAATCTTCTTTGTGCAGTGACTCTAGGAGAATGGAAAGACCTGTGAAAGGGCAGAGAATGAGTGATGATTATATGAGTGTTCAGCACTAAATGAGATGTCTATATCACTAGACCTCACCCCCCAGAGCTCAGGGTCCACTGTGAAAGAGGGGAAAACAAGAATGTAAAAGGATGAAAAGGAATGTGGTGGAACATGGACTTCCAGACCTCAGAGCAAAAGCTTCCCAATATTGTATCCATCAGCCTTCCATCGGGTAAGACAGAGGGAGACATCAGGTCTCCATCCCACCATAAGGAGTTAGTCTGTTATTGGTCACTGGAGCATAAGAGATCTTTTCCTCAATGGTGTACCTACTAGTTAGTTGCATGTCTTTTAAGAAAGAGCATCTTTCACTCTTTCCAGAGGAAGTAAACCCCATAAAATTCTGTGGGGAACATACACATAGATAGAAGCACATATATATCAAAAAATAAGAGAGACTGGCTGGAAAGAAATAGGTGTTCGGTAGGAGGGAGAGGGAGAAAGAAGGCAATGAGAGGTGATTGGAATCAAAATAAATTGTATACATATCTATCAGTTCTCAATCAATATCTACCACAATAATTTGTACCATGAAAATGAAATTTGCCGAAAGAAATACGAGAGGTTTGTGACTCCTCTGGGAGTGTCCTAAGCTTCTTTCCTAGAAAAGGTCCTATATAACTTGGGTTCTAAGGATTGAGCAGAATCTGCACATTTGGAAATGGAAAAGAAGATAATTAACAGAAAACAAGGAATATGAAAAATTCTGGGCAAGCGCCACTCTTATGTGATGAAATTGACAGCTCAATTCAAAAGGAGACATGAAAAGTCTAAGGGCTAAGATTAAAAGTGTATGGGTCACAAACTCCTGCTGGGATCCAATGAAAACTGCTGTTTCTCATGCAGGCATGTATGTTCAGATAGGATTCTACGCTCAGTTTCTTAATTTCTCACCAAGTCTCCTGTCATCAAAGGTCCCCAGTTGTAGACAGTGGGCAATGATGAAAACTAGAATAGTTTCAAAACAGGTATTTTTTTTTAATGATAAGGGTAATTGAGTATATGTTCCATGAGAATATTTTCATCACAACTAGAACTCTGGGTGTAGGTATCAAAAATTTAAAATTGCAATGGTTTCTCCAGTGTGGAAAGATTAAAGTCCTTCTCTGCAGAAGGATATACAATTCCAACGACAGAACTAAATATCGTCTATGTGAGATCTATGATTGTGTGTGTGTGCGTGTGTATGTAAAGAAGACTTTGCATAAGTGTTTCACTTCAAAGAAAAATAATATGTATATTTTGAAAAGCTGAGGAAAAATGACTGAGTTTGGTTCCTCCCATGTTATTTGCATAAAGGGATTTTTATCACTCAGACGTTTCTAGAATTAGGAAATAGCTTTCACAGATTTTAGCCTTTGAAAATGACAGTATCTAATCTCCTTGCTTTCATGAGTTTGCCTGCATTGCCAAATATCTCAGAAGGGGAATAGTAAACTATTTTTCACAGATGCTCCATAATAGATGAGATATGAAATGAATTTCACGGAAGTTGAGCACCCTGGAGGTTATTAGTTTGTCATAATATATAACATTCTTCTGACATCATATCATTATCATTATTATTTTCTTGTGCAACCAACCCAAAATATTGAAAAATTTATCAATTTTATCATTTACAGATCTTAATAAAGAATGTATGTCCTCTTATTACAACCACTAAGCTATGAAACACACTTATAGTTTAAATTATACATACACGAACTGAATATTAAGCAAGCATACCAACATGAAGTATATTGAGAAAACAGTTAACCAGCATTTAGTTAAAAGAGTATCATGTTTTTGAGAGAAGGCAGTATGCATTTAATTATTTGAAAATGTGCAATAGTAAATATCTGCAGAATCAGAGGTTTAAATATAATTTAAATAACAGTATTCACTGTCTAAAGTTATGCTTCAGTGCCAAGAAAACTTTAGTGTGTGGGAGTGTATGTGTGTGTGTGTGTGTGTGTTTGTGTGTATGTATTTTTCTTCTCTCCAGGTCAACAAGGGAACCAAATATATATTCAGTCTCTCAATGGATTAATTCCTAAATTTTCTGAATTATTAGCAAGTATACTTCAGAGGTAACAAAGAAATTTGGAAATTCAAGAATTTGTCTTTTATCAACAATGTTCCTCCCCTAAAGGCTCCAGAAACAAATATTAGAGTGTAAACCAGACACATCTGTATGTTTGTTAACACACTCAAAAGGGGTGAAAATTCAGTCAATTGAATTTCAATAAGCCTGACTTAGAGAAGCAATATAAATAAAATCTTTAATGTATTTATTAAAAATACATAGCAATGCCACTTATAAGATTCTTTATGAGCTAAAGAAACTTTTGTCAGTCATAGTTGCCACTAGTCGCACTATAATTAGGAAAAACTTTAAATTGCACATTTAGCAATAATATTGTTCCTTTTAAAAATGGTGACTTAGCACTAACTTGACTATAAAAAAATCAGTACATTAAACATATTCTTTTAGTTTTCTGGTAGGGGATTTATATATATATGTATATATATATATGCATTGCATTTTCTTACTTTTATCATTTAAAAGATTTATGCTTATTTGCTAGTTTAGGTAACAGATGGGAAGTAATTTTCTGAAACTCTACATTCATCACATAATGACTGCCTATTCTTTTTTTTCACTCTATTTCATAGGGAACCCAATGAAAAATCACTTCTATTATATTTTGACTACTTCATCACTAAGTTATTGTCAGGACCTGTACCCTATTCCTAGCTCACTGTGGAGCACAAAATAGCCCTAGAAATAAGACACAAGGCCCTCTTGTACTTCCTCCCATCACATGGTATTTAGGCAAAGCCTTGCACTGCTTCACCTGCACAAAGGTCTTCCTATAGGTTTAACCTTTCACCCCCTTGGTAATTCAGTCAGTCACCCCTCCACTAGCCTCTCACTGATCCTGCCATGGATACTCTGCTTACCTTTGAGATGGAGATAAAATCATTCTCTCCCATAACTAGTGCCCAAACTAAGAGAAATGAATCCAAGCCTTATCCATTCACAAGAATACCATGCTGCCCTTCAGAAACAGAGGATCAGAGGCCCCTCACCGCTGCCAGTGTATTTAGTAAACGTTCAGTTTGACCAATCCAGATATTAGCAATAGCATAAGGTTGGTTGCTTTTCACTAATTGAAGGGCAAAGAAGCCATGACTCTCCATGGCATGTGTGTGCTTCTTGACTCCATCCCTGCCGGGTTAGCTCTGTCTGTCCTGAAGTCTCCAGAGTGTACCTTCACATGTCAGTCCTCCAGATGAAGAGGCCCTATCCCTTTCCAACAAACACTGGAACACTGTTTTTACTTAGGCTAATCCACATCGTCCGTGCAAAGGAAGGAGCCCTCTTTACATTGTCTAAAGAAAGAGTCTGCAAAGGAACCCATAGCAAAGGTTGTCATTTTAATCCATTATATTATTTTCACATCCATTTGATTTCAAATTGGTTATGAGCCTATTACTTTTGGTTCTAGAGAAATCCTTTATGTGAACCTCAGAACACATATATTTAATGATATTCTCCTTGTGCAGAAAACTATTTTATATTAAATTGTTTGCCATCCATCCAATACCTGAGTCGATTTTGCCTATTCATCCCGTGGTCATGTCCCTAGCAGACAATATCTGAAATAGATGGGTTCCTCCAAGTTGTATTTTTTTTAAATGAAAGGACAGAGAAGAAAGTATAAATAGTCGATTCTCAAAATGTGACAGTCTCTGCAAGGTGGAGACAAGATTTGAGAATATTAAGCTTTTAAAATGCTGAAGCTTAAACAAAAGCATGCATATCAATGGGATTTAATAGAACTCTTAGAACTTTCTATCCTTCATTCCTGAGAGAGCAGATTGATCTTTTATCTCATTTTCATCACATACTTCAAAAACTGTACTGAAGAACTGTGGGTTTGCAAAATATCTAAGTTTAAAAACACATTTCCTTCCTTTATATTATAACTTCTAAAAACCAATATCATTTTCCAAGTGTGAGTTACATCAAAAAGCAGTTATTTATAGAGGCCATACCCCCTGCCATTTTCGTAGATGATAGCTCTCAGAGAACGTGAAAACACTCGTCTCTTATGGTTCAGGAGAAACTTTCTGTGTGTTCTTGAATATTTTCATCTTATACCTTCAGTACGGCTGTAATTGCCTCTTGTTTTTACTCCAGGCATTACCTATTCCATTTTAAGAGAATTTTTCAGCCTGTCTTCTAGTGATGGATTGAGCTGAACAATTATCTGTGGTGGGTAGGACTGTATATCCTGAGTACTATAGGGGGGTTGGCAGCATGCTTGGCCTCTCACGTGGTGCTGATGATAATACTCCCTCCACTCTCCCATGTCCTGACCACTGAAAATTCCTCCGCATTGCCAAATTGTCACTTTTTCAAGAAGGGGGAGGGAAACCACCTTGTATAATTATATGTAATAATTATAAAGTATGGAAATTTTCTTTGTTTGCTAAAAAGCTAGATGTAGGATCATTAAAATGTTTTTAAGCATTAAATTTCTCTTCTGTGAAGATAGTGTGAAAACATGTGGGCAAAAAGAGGTAGTTATGTAATAAGAAGTGTACCATGGGTTTTGGCTCCCAACTACCTTGATCTAAACTGATTCCAGTAGTTAGTAATTACATAGAATCACATCTGTTTCCTCGTCTGTGCAGCTGAGATAATGACTTTGTGCTGATTATATTCATTGACTCCTTCAGATACACTTTGCCCTCATCTTCCCTAACTGGGAGGCTGACCCCCAAGACTCATCCAATTTTTCAGTGAGGTATCTGAGTTTCTTTAGCCTTAAAGAGCAAGTTAAGATCTCAAATCTTGCACTTGGGAGTCTTGGGTTTCATGGTGAGGAACAATGAGTACAATCAAAGCAGTGCTCCTGGCAGGATTCCATGAGGATCTTCCCATGTTAACAATTGTACTAATTAGGAGAGTTTCATGTTTGGTATACCTCAGAAACTGTATTTATTCCTACATATACTTTTATTATTTACTCTCCATGTATTTGTACAGGAATATGGCATCTTCATTTAGAAGATGAAAATAGGCCATGAGAATGGCTTTTATGTCATCCCAATCCTTGAACATTCTTCCCTCAAACTTGCTACCTGTCCTTAGTCCTCATGCTGGAATCTTACCATAGATGTCCCCCCACCAGAGAACACGTTAGTGGTTACCATGCTACCTAAAGTCAATTACTTGCTGTATAGCACTGGTGTTTAATTTCTGATTATTTTCTCAGTCTCTATTTTTACTTGGCACTTTTCTAAACTATGAGCCATCCCATTGATCTCCATGGTTCTTTATTCTGGAATAAGAGCAGAACCCAATGCACAACGGGCAATAGATATTGAACCAGTAAGTAGAATAACACAACCAAACAAAAATGTCATCAGGAACTGAAATCACGAATTCAAGGAAACACCTAAACCATAAAAGCTATTTGTTTTCTTTTTAAATATAAAATAAACTTTTCTCTAACAGTATCACTGCAACTGAGGCCTAAAACTTCTTTTCTATGTTGCCATGTGTATTAGGGTTTTTTAGAGGAAACAGTTGATAGAATGGATTGTAGTAAAAGGGAATTTATTGGGGTAGTTTAAGACAGTCCAACACTAGCAGTCTTCAGGCCCACAGGTGAAGGAAACAGTAGCTGTTCAGTTCATGTGGCTGGAGGCCTGAGCAGTCCCTTTCCAGCACTGAAGGCCTGATGGCTCCCTGGGGAGCGGTTGCTCTTCAGTCCAAGATGTGAGGCTGAGGAAACTGGGTTCTGATGTCCAGGAAGGGTAGGATAGCAGGACACGTACAAGCACCAGCAGCTGGGGGAGGAAGGGAGGTTCCTTCTTCTCAAGCTTCCTTATATCTATGCCCCTTCTGGAAGGCCCATCCACTGGTGGGGGAGAGCTCACTCTGGAGAAGGGGCCTCCTCCCTTCTCCAAAATCCCTAAAGGATTTTGTCAATCTTTTCTTGCAGGCAAACTCAGAGACCCACCCAGATTACTGTGGATGATTACATTGGTCAAGTTGACAATAAACTTAAAAATCACACCATATTATTTGATTCTTCGCCTTTTCTCCCTTTATTGACAATTTCTTCCCTTAATATAGTCCCATAAAACAGCTAGCTGGAGTTACAAAGGAAAAGAAAACTAGCATTGTCAAATGAAAAAAATATCTCCTCTTAATTTTCTTTGAAATTAGAACAAAAAATCATTAGAAAAGAAAGTCTCTATTCTCTGATATCGTCACTCTGGCCTGGTCCCTTATTTTCTATTAACCATATATTTGTTTCCTTTGCATCACTTGAATGAGACACACTCATTTTTACTTTGGAATCTGGATTGCCTTATATTAGGCTGCTTCACCACAAATCAAGGATGCTTTCCCAAACTATCCATCCCTAAAAATGCACAGCTCTTCACTCTTTTTTTTTTGTACAAATTGCTACTATTTTAAACAATGTTTTTATTTGTTTAAGATGTACAGTTCCATGTGAGAGATTTCAAAGAAGTGTGTAGATTTCAATTGACATTTTCACAAACTAGAACAGTAGCTGGCAGAAATTGGAGACTAAATTAAAAATAAGCAAATAAAAAACAGAAAACAACAAGATGGCCTTCCAAGAAGCTGCTAGAATAACGTCACATTATCTCAGTATCATGTCCTTTTTCTTATGCCAAAGATGACATTTTGCCACTATAAACAACATAAATATAACACAAAGTATCTTAATTTCTAGCTTTCTAGTTGAGGAAAACAATATATGATATATAGACTGGAACCTGAAGTTACATATCTCTCTCTCTCTCTCTCTCTCTCTCTCTCTCTCTCTCTCTCTCTCTCTCTCTCTCTCTCTCTCTCTCTCTTTCTCTCCCTCACTCCCTTCCTTTCTCCCTCTTCTTTTTCCTCTACTAAAAATAATATTTAATTAAGTAAAAAATATTCCACTCAAAGAACTATTTCTTTATGATACATAATTGAATTATTTCTTAATCATTGGTAACACAAGAACATCAAATTAAGAACAGCATCATAGAAAGAATGTGCGGGAAACTCTCACAAAAATTTCAAACAGCATAAATTTCTTGAAAAGAAACACTTTTTCTTTAAAACTAAGGAAAGATGTTGGAATGAGATATTTGTCTAAGTGAACAAGTTGTGTGAAGTTTGATTATTTACAACAACAAAAGTCCATACTGGATATTAAGTTGAATCGTGAGATATCGAAGAGTCATGCAGATATTGTTTTCATGACAAATAATATAGTTTAAACAAAGACAGGTTCTTCTAAGTTTGATCTATATTACTTATTACTGCCATTTATTCTATTATATCTGAAGCTATTGGGTTGACAGAAAGTATAATGAAAATAATAATTCATCTGTTAAAATAACAAATCTCAGAGCACTTACACTGACAATAAGCACTTACTCTGTATATATTAGATACTCAAAAGTTCCCTGAATTTAGATTTAATGAAGTTAACTAGGATTTAAAACAAACATGTTTCTTTAGTTAAGAAATAGGGAAAGATGCCAACAATGTTAACTGGCATAAAGATAGCATCTTTAACAAATGGTGCTGGACAAATTGGATAAATACTTGCAAGGAAATGAAACTAGACCCTCTCCTCTCACCATGCACAAAAATCAACTACAAATGGATCCCAGACGTCAACCTAAGACCTGAAACTCTGAGACCTTGGAAGAAAAAAAATTGGGGAAACTCTCTACAAGATAGCTCTCTGGTAGTGTAAATTTTCTCAATAGGGAAAAGCTTCCTGAACAAAACTCCCATAGCCCAGGAAAGTGCAACAATAACTTAACCAATGGGATCTCATCAAGCTAAAAAGCTTCTGTACAGACAAGCATACCATACTCAAAGCCAATAGACCACCATCAAACTGGGAGTTAATCTTTGCCAGCTACAACACAGATAGAGGTCTAATATTTAGAACATACAAAAACTCAAAAAATTAAATAAAAAATTATCAAAGAGCCCTCTCACAAAATGAGGAACTGAACTCAACACAGAATTCAGAGGAAGAAATAAAAATGGCCAACACCAATTTGAGAAAATGTTCAATGTCATTAATCATCAGAGAAATGCAAATCAAAACATTGAGATACCATGTCACTCCAGTCAGAATGGCAATCATTAAAAAAAAAATCTACCAACAATAGATGCTGGCGAGGATATGGGGAAACAAGGGTCCCTCATTCACTGCTAGTGGGAATGCAAACTTATACAACCTCTTTGGAAAGCAGTGTGGAGGCTCCTGAACAGGATGTGTATAGAGCTACCAGCAGACCCAGCTATCCCTCTACTGGGCATCTACCCTGAAGTTTCCTCCCTGACATACAGAGACATTTTTTCAACCATGCTTATTCATATTAGCCATGTCAATTCATATTAGTGAGGAATTGGAATCAAACAAAATGCCCATCAGTGGACAAATGGATGTCAAAGTTGTGGTACATATACACTGTGGAATTCTATGCAGCTGAAAGGAAAAATGTCATAATAAAATTTAAAGAAAAATGCAAGTAGTTGGAGCAAATAATTCTTAGTGACCACACACAAGAGCAGAGAGCCAAGCACCACATAGTCTCCCTCATATGTGGTTCCTAACCATGTTAAAAAGGAACATTAAGAAAATCTGTCAGTGAATGTAGAATTTGTAAAATGGAATGGAATGATTTTGGGGGGAATGGGAGGGTGGGGGGACTCATACAGTAAACAAAACTATTAATGAATTGACACCATAAAACCCTAGCTTATACATAAGCTACTGAGGAAGCTGAGGGTACCACTTGGTACAAGGGACCATGAATAGAATGGGAGGAAGAGTAAACTCAAGAATAATTTCTCAGGTCTGCATCTCCCTGCCCCAGTTATTGGTTCCTTCCCACACTGAGCTGTTGATCAATGAGACCCACAAGGTCCTCAAAATGTGACAGACTCTTGTCAAAGCTCTTGACTACCTGTTCCAGGCCTAAGGTAAGACCCTATTGCTGAATAAATCACAGAGTATTATCAAACAACACCAAGAGATCCTGCTGGATCCAGGATGATAATCAGCTCCCAGATGGTAGCATGTGTAGCACTGGAAGGTGTTGCATGAGCTGCTGGGGGAAATTGATCAATGATATTTTTAGAAAGCAGAGACAACTGATATAAATTATAGACAGTTGTCACAAGAATGCTGAACACATGGTTATATGGAAGAGACCAGCAAGTCAAGAAATGCTCATCTGTGCAATAGTGGCATTAAACAGAGGAGGGTAATCAATGACTTAATGATTGGCTAAGAGATCCGCTTAGAGACAAGGAACCCTTAAATGGAACTGATCCATGGCATAATACTATGGGGACCACAGTCTTGGGCTCCTAGTGGAAATTCTCACTACCAGAGAGCTACAAAGAGGCTACATCCATCAGGAGCTAGCCAAAATAGCCATGTTGTCTCATTTAACCTATATAGATCACACTCTCCAATGGAGATTCTGTTTGTATTTTTCAGAAGGCATTGAGAGAGCCTGGGACAACTCGCTTCCACCAAGAAGACATGGGATGATGGCTGACATCCTGGCAGGAGACAAACCACACCTAGCCTTCACACAGGTCCCAAATGAAACCTATGAGAAACTGATGAGACAAACAGGAGAACAATCACCACAGCAAGTCTGATAACCCATGAAAGGTCATTGGAGATAGACACCAATGATACCCAACACAACCTAGGTCAAAGGTCCAGAGATACTTAAGATCTCAACAACAAAGCAGACTCAAAACTCACCCACTATGACTCAGAGAACTGAGTAGAAGAGGGGGTAGAAAGAATATAAGAGCTATGGTGGGGGAGAATATTCAGAGACATTACCCCCCTCAGCAACAATACACAAAGTGGGAAGAAAAGAAGAGAGAGAATGAAAAACTGGCTACTTCTGGTGCAGTTCATAACCCCCTAACCAATGGACAGATCCAGTAATCTCACTGAAGAAGGACCTCAGTGTGTAGGGAACAGAGAGAAGAGAAACGAGGACACCTTCACAAGATTTGCTCATACAATGTATATATTATTCATATTTTAAAAAAGAGTTAGGGAAAAACAATGAATTTTTGTTGCTCACAAACATGTCATACTATCCTTCTTATTCATAGATTTCATCATTTAATAATTAAAAGTATGAAACAAGCAATATTGGCAAATAAAGCTTAAGCATAATGAAAGAAAATATGTTTGCAGGGGCTTTTGCATTTCCAGAATCCCCTCTTGCCTCCTTGGGAAAGAGCTCCGCCTTCCTTAAGTTCTATTTTCTGCCTTTACTTAAATTCTGTCAATATGCCAATAAAATCTTCCTAAACATACATATTTGCAGATTGAATGGTCCTTGTCTTTATAACTTCTTAAATTTCTTCAGTAATTAACTATCATGACAATCCTTTTTAAAGACTACTTTCTTTTTTTTTCTTTCTCCTTTCTTACTCCTTCCTTCCTTCTTTCCTTCCTTCCTTCCTTCACTTTGCTGGATTCTTCTTTTTAGGCTTCTTCACTTTTAATGTAAATATTCCTTTGTTTGGGCCCTACCTTTGCTTCTGAATCTACCTGCCATCTATTATTATTGATCTTCTCATATGGAAATATAAAGTGGATAGCAGAGAAAATAATTTCAAGTTATCAGAAATAAGACCAGACTTGGACACTTATGGAGCTTTTATTAACTGAGAGAGGGCTACTAAGGAAACATTCTTCAAGTGACTTTGGCATTCTCATGGTGAGTGTGTGTGGGTGAGGATTACACCCAGGACCTTGTGCACGCTAGGTAGTGATTTGATCACTGAGCTATATTCATAACCCTGAAATACTCATTTTTATATCATAACCCAGATCAATTTTGTATAATTTTATTACTTGTCCCAAGTAGGAACAATCATCCAATTTAATCCAACCCAGTAATACAAATGAATCATGGGGTGTTTCTCAAAGCCTTACATCTTTCTGTGTTAACGACCCACCATTCCCAGTACAGTTTTAGTGCTCAGTCATATTTAATTTCTTACTCTCTTAAATTAACTTTTCCAAATCAAGATTTAAGCTAGAGTTTAATTCTGAATTCCAAATTATCTTTGTTACTCTCTGCTTGCTCTTTCTTTCTAATTGTACCTGAATTGCTATGTGTCCTATAACAATTATAGTTACATCATAGAGTTGGATGCCCTTTGAGGTACAGTGTATAGGTACAGCACTCCATATTGATTAGATAATGAAATACATGGTGTGCAAAGGCTTCACGTTTGGTCCTCTTTATTTTACAAAAATGCACAAGTGGTAGTTTGGTGCTTGATTTCAAATATATCACATGGCAAGAAATGATATTAAAGTTATATTTTAGGCTGGGCATCATGGCACATACTTGTGAAGCCAGCACTCAGGAAGCAGAGGCAGAAGTTTGAAAAAAATAGTAAAATGTTAGTACTTTGATATAAAACTCTAGAATATGCATCTTATATATATAAACATTCAATATGCTAAACATTTTATTGACATTTTCCATATATGCACATGAAATATTTTGATAATGGTTCCCTCCTATTACTCTCTTTTGTCCCCTTTCTCCTCTCTCCCTTTCACCTGACCCTTTCTATTTTCTCTTCTGTTTTGATGTATTGATTTGATATTTATGAATGTACAAGTTGGAAAAACGTGATTTGCATGGCTATATAAGAAAATACAAGAAACCCATGAAATGTGAAATAAATTCAAAAAAATGGGTAAGGGAAAAGTACTAATATTTTAGTTCTCTGTATTACTTAGCACTGATATAGAATGTACTACACAGGTCAATAAACCTTTCAATAAGGTGATGGAGAAATATTATTGTTAATATTTTGCACATGGGAGATCTTTTATATTTTTATTTCTCCGTGATCACACATCTAGTAAATGGCTCCCTGGAAACTCAAGTCTAATGTTTTACTTCTTAAACCACATCTGCAGAGAAACATCTAATAACATGTAACAGGCTCCTGTCTTACTATATGATGTAGATAAAATTTAAAAGTGAAAAATGTGTTACACTACATTTGGGGATTTTTAAATGAAAAATAAAAGTTTAAATCAAGCCGATGCTCATCCAAATCTGTAAATGTGCCAATCATGCATCGCCTCACCTTAAAGCCTGTATATCAACTGTGTTCTCTGCCTACCCAGACAACAGCAAAATGACAGTCGTTGATGGCACAGAATCCATCCCTGCATTTATTAATCTATCAACCTGTAGTGCATATGGTGTGAGCTACAGTTCCTTGAGATTATGATCATTCTCAGTGAAATATATTCATCAGTTGGCTATTCTACATGTATGGCTATGGATAATCTGATAATTTCTCTAAAGTTTACATTCCATACTTATAATCAAGACTGAAGAGTTCTTACTACAGTCAGCTTGTTATAAAGAATGAATGTGGAAAAACTAATTTCCTTGTACAAGAACCAGAACAGCCATAAGATTTGCTTCAACTCTCACTTTGGATGTTTGTCTGTTTTATTTTGATATGTGTTCTGCATTTTCATATATATATATTTATTTACATGCATGCATGTATGTATACATACATACATATATACACATACACATATATGTGTATGTATACATGTATATATGCATACATATATATGTGTATACACACATATATATGATGTAGATATAGATATAGATATAGATATAGATTAGTTTGAGTGTGTGTCCGCATAGGTTCTGGTGTTTTGTTCAGCTTGTAACCTGCATCTCCAGTTGCCTGGCTGGAAAAGGTGTCACTAGAGGTGGATCCTAGGGTCTAACACTAAGGTGTGTTTAGGGGAGGATCTAAATTCCAGCCCCAAGTGTAAAAGTATATGAGAGCAGTCTGAGCTCTGGTTGGGTCCCTGCTGTTTGCTGCAGGTTTTTGTTCCTGTTGTTTTTGGAGTTTGTTGTCTGGTGGTTTCTCTCTGCTGAGATGTGTAATAGCAGCTTCTTCTGCCACTGATGGGACTTCCGCCTTGAAATAAATCCCTTCCTCCCTTAAATTGTACCTAGTTTGGATGTTCACCCCAGCAATGTGAAACTGACTACAAGTGTGTCTGTGTGCATATATATATATGCATAAAAATATATATATATATATATATATATATATATATATATATATATATATATATATATATATATATATATATATATTTCCAGGTGCAATTTCAGGCATCCACAACAAAATAATGAGTTATCCTTTTCACATAAACTTGTGAATCATCTGTATAGCACTATCATGTTAAAAATCACATTATGATATAGTTGTTTGTGGCTATTTTTCTTCAAATTAGGCTCAAAGTTTCTTGGAGATAAAGCACAATATACACTGCTCCCCTGTGCATGTGAGGTACCTGCCACATTCCTAGACTCACTGGGTCTCTATGCTTCTTGGAATATGGGGAAGCCATCAAAATATAGAAGTGCTGAACTGTATTCCAATAGGAATTGTGTCTACAGTGGATCAGGATTATTGTGAGTCCAAGTCTGCATCAAAGTGGGAAAAGGTAGCAGGCTGCAAGCCAGGCAGTTTTGAATATGTTTGGATATTTTTATGCATTAGATGAATGTTCAACTTAATAATATTCGCAGACACCAAATAAGAACTTACTATTATGTTGTTTAGGCAAATGTCATATCTGATAGATTAAATCTGAGAATCCAGCATTTGTTATCTCCATTGTGTATAAGGACTCAAGAACCCTGAAATTCAGACAGAATTTAGGGGCTCAGTAGCATCAGTTCCAAAGTGAACTCAGTCCAGTGCTCCTTACTCAGTAGGGTCACCATAAAGATCAGATACTTCAGATAAAGGTAGGCTCTCTTCAACTTTGCATGAGAGTGAATAAATTCTCTGTTGGGATGACTTCCATGGTAATTTTATTCCAGCGGTGGCTCTTCATGTTAACCTGAGAGAGCTGCGGCCTCTGTTGATGGACATGGGCTGCTCTGCTGACAGGACAGATTGACTTTGTGAAAAGTTTTCCTTAAGAAATACAGTTGCTGATCCTCTGCGTAGCAAGCAGGCGTGGAACGCAAGAGTGGAAGCTATCAATGTAACCTTCAGAGCAGCCATCAGAAAGGGTTTTCGTAATCCACAGGAAAGACAAGCAAAAGGAGAGAAATCAAAAAGAACAACAGTTACAGAAAGATGGAGGTTGGGAAAGCTTTCACAGCCTGTAACTCTCTGATACACAGTTTTTGACATATCTCGGAGGAGTGTGCATCCGAGGGGAAATAAAAGCATGTCATTGCTCTGAAACTGTCTTTTCTAATTCAGTGCATCCATGTATTGTTATAAATCTGTTTCCCATTCTTACTTCCTCACTGAAAGATGCAGACACTAGGGAGCAAACTTCACTGCTACCTATCAGCTCCGATAAGGACAGCTTCATGAAGTGGAGGCTGGGGTGCATGCAAATGAGGAAGTCAGAAAAGGTGATGATGAGCACATGTGGCATTTACAGTGGGCAAAGGGAGTGTGACTTGTACCTGTGCTTGTAGTCACTAGAGCAAGCTCACAGAGAGCAAGCTAACAGCAGCTTTCTATGAATGAGGGATTTAAGGAAACTGCTTGCACAATTTTCCATATACAATCTGTATATGGCCTAGTAAAATAATTGAAGCTATAACATTTGAAGGTTTTAAAAAGCTATAGAGTTTCCCTCTTTTAATAAGAGAAGATGGGGCTGGAGAGATGGCTCAGCGGTTAAGGCACTTGCCTCCAGTGCCTAAGGCCCCAGGTTCAATTTCCCAGTACCCACATAAGCCAGACCCACAAGGTGGTGGCCCTGGTGCTCTCTCTCTCTCTCTCTCTCTCTCTCTCTCTCTCTCTCTCTCTCTCTCTCTCTCTGCTTGAAAATGAATAAATAAAATATTTTAAAAAGAAGTATTTAGAAAAAAAATAAGAGAAGATGAAGGACTTCAAATCTCACCATGTAAATTCATATTATGCATTCCGACTTCCTGACATTCCCATGAACTCTGAATGGAGGCGATGTTAAATCTATGGACCAGTGGGATTTAACATCCAATAAATTGAGAGGTTGACCCAATCCTTTATTCAAAGCATAGCAAATATTTATTATCATTCATTTCCTTGTTAGCTATTACTTTCACACGCCTACACCCTTTCTTAACTTATGTGGGAGGGCAGGAAATCATAGGAAGAACTTCCTGACACACATTCCAGACTACTAACTGTAAGCAGGAAGTCCTCAAAAATCTCATGAGAAAACCAGAACTGTGAGAGAATCATAACCCTGTCTTTGGTGAGAGGTGATGTTTGTTGTGGGGGGGAGATTTTTATAACAATATGAAGTTTAGATCTTGGAATGTGGCTCATTGGTGGAGTCTACATGCACGTAGCATGAATGAGGCCTGGGTTCAATCCCCAGCACCATATAAAAACAAGCAGGGAAGGAAATATGGACTTGGAATCCCAGCACTAGGAAGGTGAAAGGAAGGATCAGAAGTTCAAGGTCTTCCTCAACTATGTGGTGAGTCCAAGGCCGGCCAGAGCTCCATGAGACATTATCTCAAATAACAATAATAAAAATAATGATTGAAAAAACATAAATAAATTTGATTTAGTTTCCATTCTGGTTGAACCCCATCAATCATTCATAAAAAAGTTACTTATCAATGATTTTATTCCTAATTTGAGCATATTTACTCAGAAGATTTGGGGACTTTCTCAATATTTGTCAATGTCCTATAAACACACATCACTTTGTAAATGTTCCTCAAACAAAAGTAACATAAAGATATTGATGTTTTTGAGAAATTTCCACCTTTATGTAAATATCTGGGCTACCATACTAGTAGAAGAGAATCTGATTTTCACCAGTTAATAGCCAGATTTCTGTTGAATGTCACTCTGAGTCCCAGGGCCTTTTTAGGCTTATACCAAGGATTCATGTGGAATCAGAATTAGCAGAAAGGATAATGCAATTGTGTCTTTAAAGGGCAGTGAATCCATTCCTGAAATTCTGTCCTTAAATCAGTTAAAGTACATGTGGAAGATTGCTAACCTTTATGCTCCACGTATTTTTTCATATTCTCACACCTACAACCACAGAAAAACGTATGTTTGAAATCAACTCATTTTTTAGTCAAACATTAGTAGCATCCCTGCTTCTTCATAGTTCAGAAATACCTATCACAAGCAAAGATAAAGGACCTAATACTGAAATCAGATTATTTAGAAATATATAGTCTGTTAACTCTTCCATATCAATTATGACAGAACACCAGAAATTGGTTTACCTTTACTAATTTTATTGATACTTCATGAAAGCCTGTTTATTTCATTTTATCTCACTTCATGAAAAAACAATCAAGACAAAGAAAGACCCTCAGTAGTGAGTGATAAACTATCACAGCATTTTTATTAGCTGCAATAAACTAATTGGTATAAGGTCTATCAAAAAATAAATATAGCTAATTGCCACAATCAAAGCTTATCGATCTATTCATCTCCACCAAGCTGGACTCTTCTGTTTTGATTTTTGAGAGATGTAGGGCCTCCTATGCACTGGCTTTCCCACACCAACGTCCCCTGAATTCCCCACAGGAGCTGTTGCATCAGGACTGCAGAAAAGGAAGATGACAAAACATGGGAAGATGTTTTAGTGGCCTTGTCTATGTCAGGTGAATGCACAGACCTCAGTCAAGAGGCTTCATATTATTGATACATAATGAAGAATTGTTGTGTAATTGATGTGTAATGCACAATTATTGTGTCCTAGATAGATGGCTTTAGCAGCAATGCTATTAAATAGAGTGTCTTTATTAATTTCAGTAGGCCTAGGCTCTCTGGAGAGGTCTCTCTGAGGTTTTTCATAATATTGGTATACTTGTAGACCTTATGAAAAGGATAAATCTCATTTATACTAAGACAGACATGTAAATAGTGACAATTAGCCATTAGAATTTAGATTTAACATACGTTATCATTAATAAAGTTGGCTAGCTTCACTGCATTTTAGGTAAATGAAAGTACATTGCCAATTTTACGTAGTTATATGAGTTATTTGATGTTGCTGTAATAAATCTGAAGACATAAAAATAAATATACAAATAAATGCATAGAATACAATATCAGTGCATGGACATAGAAGTAATGAAACTGATAGACTGAAAGATAAATCAGTACATGGTACTTATTAAGAATAATATAATGTGATAAATGATAAAATTTTATAGATACAATAGTCTTCTTAATTTTCTTTAAGAACAATATAAGTTAATAGGCAAGATATCAAAATAATGAGTATAAACATGGGTATAGACATATGTCTACAGGGCATGAAACTTGATGAATGATGGAGAAAGAGACCTGGCAATGGATTGTCAAAGGAAATTTCATAGCTTATAAGAACTGTTAGCCACAGAGTGAGGGAGATTCTGTAATACAAAGGAAATGTGAGATGGCAGAATTCTCCTCTTGGGAACTTTCAACAGAAGTTCAGTGTGGCACATCATTATGGGCACAGAGTAGTGACCAGCTAAAAATGTCCCTTACATCTAGTGCGGAGTAAGTGGGAACCCAACTCATAATGAGGTATTTGATGACACCTGCTTAGAGACTGTGATTTAGTAGGAAGAGCTTTGGAACATTCCTCACTCAACACTAGCAAACAGCTCGGGTGACCTCTGTGCTAATAATTTCATAAAGCTCTCTCTCTCTCTCTCTCTCTCTCTCTCTCTCTCTCTCTCTCTCTCTCTCTCTCTCTGCCTGTGTACATCTGTGTCTCTGTTGTGGTAATGAGCATTGTGATTGGATTCACAGCCTCACAATTGCTAATCATTTTCTCTACCACTGGCTAGACTCTAAAACCATTCCTTGATAAACATTTTAATAAAGACTGTCTCCTGAACATAACAAAGGAGGGTGACTTTTGGAAATAGCAGGTGTCAATAGGAAATAAAGGGTTAATGCAAGTAGTCTAGGCAAGACATGATGCTAATGACAGGGGTGGGAACAGATCATAGATGTGGGAAATATTGGTGAAGAAAACTCTCTGGTCAGCATAAGAGCTAACACATGTACATACTAAATTCTTAGCATCGTTTAGTGGCTGTTCCTCTCATACTCATATTAATGCTGTGTTATCTCATTTTATCACTTTGGGAAGTTCAAAGACAGTTTATATAACTTACTGAGACAAGCACTTGCTTGAGCAGGATTTCTGTTCACATTGACTTGAAGGTCCATTTTTCTCATACATAGTAGACTGTCTCTTTTGTGAGGCAGAGAATATAGACTCTTTGAAAAAAAAATTGCCTGGGAAAGGAAGAAAGAGACAAGCTTATAATCAAGCTTATAGGGAGTTTAGAATTCTAGGAAGTGTTTCTGTACTTGTTGGCATTTGATTGAATAAATTTGAGGCAGCTTTTTGCTGAGGATAATATGCAGGCAGTGATGGAGACAAGGAGAAATGGGGGAAGTTGGTCTGACACATTTAAATAGAAATCTGAAGAGGTGGAAACTAAAGCCCAGCTTAAAGACCAGGTTGTGAAGATGAATGTATTCTCTTCTGTCAAAGAAGAAGTACATTTGTATCTATTTCTTCATTGAACTGTGATAGGGGTTAAACTCAGGGCCTGGCACACACTAGGAAATACCACATCCCCAGGCCAAGAAGAACATGGTGAAAGAGTGACTACAAAGGATCAAAAATTTTAAAATCCAGAAAACAGACAGAATCATGGGGAAACATCTGATTCTCGTGATAGTGTTTATTCTCTGTAGCATCATCCTGTCTGAAACTAACCATACTTGTGTAGCTGTTACCAAAATACCCAAGAGAGCTTAGGAGAGGAACATTTCTTCTGATTCATAGTTTCAGGGTGTCCAGTCTTTGACTGTTTGGTTCCATGGAGTTGGCAGGATCATTTCATGGTGACAGTGTGTAGTTGGAGCCTTTTCCACCTCATGTTGCACAGCAAGCAGAGTGGAAGACAGGAAGGGACCAGGGCAAAGATATCCCAAGATGCCTCAAAGGCCAGTTCCCAGTGACTTTCTTCAGCCAGGATCTACCTCCTAAAGCTTTCAGAAGGTCCCAAAATAGCATCACCAGCAAAAGAATACATCAGCTTGTGGGAGATAGTTCACATTAAAGCCATGATATGGGACAGCATGGCATCCAAACTATTAAGAAAAATATGTAAGTTTCAAACCAAGATGATAAAGTGATATTAAATATAACCATCCAGATGTTCAGCTTTGATGGAAACAAAGAAAAAATACATTCAGTAAAACTGGCCTAGAAAAAAATCGAAGTTGATATGAGTGCTAACTCTGGTTGTTAACTTCGCTGTATTGAGTGATACCAAGAAGACTGATAAAGCTCACTTGTCAATGTGCCTATGAGGCAGTTTCCAGAGGCGCTTGCATGAGGGTCACAAAACTCAGCGGGAAAGTCTAGACCTGCCCCTCCTCTACACTGCAGGGACAGAGTTAACAAAAAAGGAAGAAAGGGAAGTGACATCCACCTCCCTCCTGCTCTTGACTCTCAAAGAATGGTGTGTATTTTGCGGTTTTCATCACCCTTGCGTCTCAGACTCCAGGGCTTTTGCACACTGACTTGAACCAGTGGTTCTCCAGGGACCACCCAGACCTTTGGTCACAGACTGCGACTAATCACTGGCCCTGAGCTTCCCAGCTACAGGTATAGTCAGTTTTCCATCTTGAAAACAGCCACAGTGGATCACTTCAGTCTGTGATCATATGAGCCAATCCTGAATACTCTCTCTCTCTCCCTGTACATATATATCTTTCTAATAACTACCCTCTTAATATTTAAATACATATATATATATATATATATATATATATGACACTAGTTAATAAAAACTGATAAAATACACTTTATAAAGGAAAAGGAGTTCTAAGCAGTAAAAAGTTCCAGGATGAGTCTATGATTGTAGATGAACATATTTCCCTTGAATGCCTAATCTACCAATATTAGAATGCATAGTGAAACACCCTACTGAAAGGAAGGCATTGAAAATATTGCAGGAAATACAGAAATCTTTTGAATAGGTACCAACAATTATAGTTTATTTTCTATGTGATAATTCCCTCTAAGCTTTATATCAGGAATGACAAATGTGAAACAGAAGTGTTATTACTCCTCTCCCATATAAGTATTGTCTATCAATCTCTGCACTCATTATTTAAAAGAACAGGAAGAGGGGTCTCTTATTCCTTATCAACTTAGCTTTCTAGGCATCCATATTATTTATTATGCTAAAATTAATCTGTTTACTATACTTAATATATACTAAATCATGTACATTGAAAATTCTATATAATAGCATTGATCATTGTGATTCTACTGGACTATATTTTCTAAATATTTATTAATATAAAATACTTTCTACTAAAATATTTTAAGACTATTTGTCTATTATTTATTTATGAGCATAATATAAAGGACACATAAAGATATATAATAATTAAAATATTCAATATGATGCAGGAATATTTTCTCAACTATCATATTCTAATACATTTTAATTGGTCTATTGAAATAGTTAGCAATATTGAGATTATTAACTAGAGGAATATAGACAAAAAACATAAAATTACTCAATGTACACACATAATAAAACCTGATCTGAATTTTTTTAATTTAATATTTATTGTCCATAATGAGTTACATTATTTAGTGGGCAAACCATGCGTTGTTATCCCGACTTCCCCAATTCCCCCCCTCCCCATCCCTGATCAGTTGTATATCCTCCTCCGTGGGCTGTCTGTATTAGTCCTTGTGGCAAGGGATCCTGTATATCTTAGTACTCATCTCGGTCTTCCTTACACAAGTGAGTTGTTACTGATGGGTGCCATGCCTCCGGACAGTCTCCCCCACCACGGCTCTCACAATCTTTCCGCCCCCTCTTCCGCTCAGTTCCCTGAGTCGTGGTGGGTGAGTAATAAGGCTGCTTTAATGTTGCCAGCTTAGAGGTCCTTGTGTCGAAAATCCTTGGTTCCTGTCTCAATGGCCTATCCTGTGTTGATTGAATG
>PVHP010005393.1:0-65874 GCA_004024765.1 Zapus hudsonius
AGAAGTTTAGGAATCTGACCACATTGAAGAATCAGTAAATGAGGAGTGTGTCAGATTTAAAGGAAGAGTATCTGCGGTGTGTCATAGCTGTGCTCTGTGCTGATTTCTGCTTTGCAAGCGATGGAGTGAGTGATAGCAGAACGAATAGAAAGCAGAGATCAGTTCTTTTTGTCTCTTTTACATTGCTATGGTTCTACAAACAAAAATTTATTTTCCATGCTTCCTTGGCAGGAACTCACAAAATCATATTTCTCTATAGATATATTGCAGGCTTCCTTTTTCTGCAGCATTCTGTGAAAATTAGCACATTGAGAATCCATACATGTTGGAAAGTGGTATTCGTTTGGCCAGTCTCAGCTCTGTTAGGCTCTTGCCTTTTGACCTTTTGGAAAAACAATTTGCTCAAATGTAGAACCAAGAGGACACGCTGCTTGTAAGATGCTTTCAGTCTTGTCTTCTGCATCTGTGAGCAGAGAATTTTACATGGTGCCAAAGACAAGCAGAGAGTAAGTATGCTCAGAGAGGAATTGCTTTTAATGCTCAAACCGCCTCTTGTATTTTTGTAGAATGTCAGGATTTACATAAGCAGAATATTCTTTCCTCAAAACCAATCACTCTTCTTGTAGCTCATATGCTAGTGCTGGCATATATAAAATTTACTTAAAAATACTCTCAACAGAGAGATATAAATGTGGGAGTGTTTATTTAAAGCAAATTTTAGGGCAACAAATTGTCCTAAGATGAACCCTCATTTTGTGGATGATCAGGTCAGAAAGAACCTTCTATAGTAATCCTCCTACATTGACCTTTGATCTCAAGTCACTACATAGCAGAATGAATGTCAAAAATAAATTCAAGATTTGAGGCTAGTTTAATGCTAGTTTGCTCCTGGAACTCCACCTGTAGGGGAACACACACCTTTCCTTCTCTAACCTTTAAAAGCTTTTTCCTACTCCCTTAAAACAGAGACAAATCTTCTCACTTCTATGAGTCATGCATGGATCAAAGTTTGATGAATGTTATAATTGGTGTCTCATCCCATCTCTCCTAGCAAAATGTGTTTTGAAGGCATGGATCACATCTTTTTTATTTCATGTTTCTTACAGCACAAGAATATTGTTCACTGAGATGGTCTTTGTATTACACAGTATAAATTATTGTTCAGCTTAAATTTGTGGCTTCTTGTCTGTCTCCTGTAAAATAAGTCACAATCAAATTTAAGTGAACATAAGAACGGTGGTGGGAAAGGAACAGCAGGAGCAAGAGGGAATTAGACTCATAGATCCTCAGCCCAAAAACCTGAAGATCCCAAAGCAATATCCAGATACAATGTAAAATACACAGATCAGTGTAGGAGGTCTCAGGACCACAGCTATAGTCTATGAGTTAGTAGCATAGCACGACCAAAGAAGTCCTAACGTGAACTATGGGAGAATGACTCACTGATGTCAGGAAAAAAGGCCTGCCTAACAAAGCTAGTGGGCAGAGCAGGAGGCCATCTCTCTACATTCTGGGTTTTGAGATTATGATAATCTAACCAAATTTACATATTTGAGCCTCAGTGCCATCTAGCCTGATATACAAAATTGGTTTTGTTTGAACTACTCATAAAGAGCACCCACAGGAGTCCATCAATGTTGTTGGTTGTGTCCTTACTTGGCACATAAAATTGTTGGAAAAATGTCTAACAGTAGTTAACAGGTTGGTTGGGAAGTGGGAAATACAGGTAGAAAGAAAGCTAAATAGAATCCTGTCTCTGTGGGTTGCAACAATGTACAACCAGCCAGCGATATGACCACTGTCAGCAATTCAAGAGGTTAAAGTCAATTGTATTACAATAAACAAACAGGCAGATGATCATCTAAGTAGATGAGCAGAGCACCTCTGTTTTCATGTAGCATGTCAAGCAAGAGCCTGAAGTCATCGTTCCCATACTAATGCATGAAAAAGCTTAACACACTGAAAATCACCAATGTTTCTTTGATTGATCAGAAAATTGAGGTCAGGGGTCAAACTACCCTTCTGAAATTTGGAGTTGAAGGATGAGCACAGAGAACCAGAGGCAAGTACAGAGAATCATGGCAAAGAACAACCTGTCTGGAACAAGGCTGAAGGGCCAGAGACTGTTGGGAGAGCTTAAGTGAATTGCTGAAGGTTGGTTGAGTTTGAATTAGTGCCTAGTCTTAGGATACTCCCTCACTTTTCTGTGTTTTATTTCCAGTAATTTATCAATTCTCTTGGTGAACATTTAAGGGGAAAACATACACCTTTCCTGTTTTTGAAAGCAGAATGAAAAGAAATAATTTTGAGAAAACCACAACATTCCCCATAACAGAAGACAGACCTCTGAAGAAACAACTTTGTCAGTGTCAGAGTCCCAGAAAGCTCTCCTTGCCTCTCCCTCTCCCTCAACTGCCAACTGGCCTTGATCTAGCTAGGCTCTGGAACCTCATCTGGTTATGGAGAGTGACACTTCCTCTTCCCTGGGTGCTCAGCCTTGGTCTGGGATCTAAGAATCCCTACCTACTAATCCTTTCTATACCTGATCTGAAAGGAAAAGAAACTTCTTCCCAGCCACTCACCTGTTGACTTGGAGGTCTGGCTTCCCCGAAAAGATCTCAGCAAGTGATTGAGCTAGCCTTGCTGCTACAGGATTCATCAATCCTCCTCCCCAACACTCCATGCAACACTATATAGATTCCTCCTCTCTCTCTCTCTCTCTGCTTGAAAATGAATAAATAAAATATTTTTAAAAAAGAATGACCATAAATAAATAAATAAATAAATACATAGGTACATCACCCCAAATAACAGTGGAACAATTTCAAAAGGCATAACAGTCATGTATTTGTGATACCAAAGGGAGAGAAAGAAGAAATATTAAAAATTAAGAATGTGTGATTTTCAAACATTGATTACAGACATTAAAACTGTTCTCACAGGAGCAAAGATATAAACAGAGATATTTGTGACCATTCCTTTGGCTATTAGACTATTGGGAGAATGGACCCCATGGCAGTAGAACTAGTAGAAGGAAAAGTCTGGGACTCTGATGCCAGCAGAGAGGAAGGTTGGCACCCAGAGAGATGTTTCACAGTGTTATGACAACCATAAGGACAGTCCATCAGCCAGGAGCAGGGACAATGACAATAATGTGTCATTGCTGGGCACACCCACACCTGACCACAACTGTTTAGTTATGCATACCTAAGCTTTGGATCAGGACCCAAGATGGAAAATTGGGGGAAAATTGGACCTCTTTATCTGTTCTCCTTTACAGAGTGGTCACATTGAATGCATCTCCTTTGTCTACTTTTCACTATCACTTGCATCTGTACTAGGGATGCTGGAGGACAGGCGGCTGCCAGAGCCCAGGCGCTGACTCTGAAGGCTCTAGTTGCAACACCAAATCAAAAATAGAAAAAACTTAGAGATCATCAAACAGGATAAATATCAATTAATCAATCCTTAGCCATTAATCATCTTAGGCATATCACATACTGAAAAAAAATGAGAAAAAAAATTAGAAGAAACATGAAGGAAAAATGGCCTTGCTTGCCTATGGAGAAAAATGTATGAGAATTATATTGAATCTCTTGACAGAAACCAGGCAGGCAAGAATATAGTAAAATGTTAAAAGTATTGAAAACAGCCCACCCACTTAGAATTTTATATCTAAAACAATTTCTTTCCAAATTAAAAAAAAAGGAAATAAAGTCTTTCTAGAACAGATTCTGAAGGATTCATTGCCAGTACACGGGAGAGTGTTAGAGCTTCAGAAGAAAAACCACACAGTCAGAATTTTAATCTCCTAAAAGAAAGCAATAGCATTCATGAAAATGTAGAATGGGTTAAGCAAAAGATTTTTAAAACCTTAAATATAAACATGGTTAATAAACTAGGAGAAGAGAAAAAAATGGAATCCTATTAAATATTCGATCCAAACCAGCCAAAGAAAGTCCTGGAATGTGGTTTGGGTGGAAATAGGACACAAAAGGTGTGCCTACCTAGCAGTCCTGCCCAGGGTGTGGATTTCCCCATTATCAACACATCACTGTCTCAGGCTCCTGGAAGGAAGGGTTTATTTTGGCTCATGGTTTAAAGGTAAGGAAGACAAGGTGGCAGGAGCAGTTTGTGGCTGTGTGAGGAATGTGACACTGCTTGCTCACATGCTGGCAGACCAGGAAACAGAGAGGAATACAGTACTCAGCCGGCTTTCTAGTTTGCCATCCCAGATCACCATGTTGAAGATTCCCTCTAAGTTAATTTTCTCTCTTAAAGCCCACAAATACATACCCAAAAATGTAATTCACGAATGCCATGGTGAAGGAGAAACAGAAGAATGAATTTTTTTTCTTTTTTTTAAATGTTTTTTTTCAGGCAGTTAGAAACAGAAGTCCAACAAGGGAACAAGGAGATGCCAATCCGTCCATCCTGACAAAACTGAAACTTGTATATGTTCCTGTCTTATCCACAATGTCTGCCAGTTACATGCCCCCCAAGATCTTGCTGCCCCTTCCTCAGCTCAGCCTCTCTTGATCAGCCCTGAGTCCATGCACCTATGGGATCTTGGCTCCTCCTGGGTCAGCCCCTTTAGTCCATGACCTAATCAGGTCTCTTCTTACACACCACATCTAATGGTTGAATGGCTGGTCCATGTAAAGGCGGTTGGGCCATTCCCCCTTCCTCTCCTTTTGCCCTATGACCTGACCTGAACACCCATGTGAGTCTGTCTCTCCTTTCAGCCTGACTAGGAAGGAGAAGTACTTGACTTGGGTTTTTTTCTTCTTGCTTTCCACCTGTGTCATGATTTTGGGGTACCTTCTCACTTGGATGACATGTATGAGCTAACTTTGATCTCTGAGTCTTTCACTATTTCTTAAACCTCTCTGATCTGTTATTTGAAGGGGCTTCTATGTCCCAGTCTTTCATGTGCATGTGTAACTACACCAGACTTTTCCTAGACACAAATTTCCCCTAAATAAACTTCACAATTCATAATCTCTCCCTGAATTCAATAATTCATAATTTATCCATCTTGGGTTCATTTTTAATCAATTTTTTAAAAATATTTTATTTATTCATTTTCAAGCAGAGAGATACACAGAGAGAGAGAGACAGAGAGAGAGAGGAGAGAGAGAGAGAGCGCGAGCACCAGGGCCACCACCTTGTGGGTCTGGCTTATGTGAGTCCTGGGGAATTGAACTGGGTGCCTTAGGCACTGGAGGCAAGTGCCTTAACCGCTGAACCATCTCTCCAGCCCTTTAATCAATTTTTTTGTTAAATAGGATAAGGACCCAAAAGTTTGGGTTCACAAGTCTGGGAGACAATCCTGAACACCCAAATTCTGCATCAATAGGACAGGGTTTATTCATCCAATGAAGCTGACAATCAAAACTAACCATGCTGTTTGCCAAAGACACACACTGGAAAAAACTTTCTTTAACAAGTGGTGCTCAGCAAACCATCCACAAGTAGAAAACAAGAATGCGAACCCTATCTCTCACCCTATATGAAAATCAACTCAATAGATCAAAGACTTTAGTATCTATAAATTTGGAACTACTAGAGGAAAACAGGAAAAGAAAACCTTTCAAGATAATGACTTTCTTAATAGGATCCCAGTAGTTTAGGAATAGTAAGATTTGACAGTATCAAACTAAACAGCCTCAACTCCCAGCCCATCTCATGCAGTCAGAACAACTATCTCCAAAAAGACAAACAAAAATCAACAAAGTTTTGCCTGAATCTGAGGAAAATAAAACCTTTATGTAATATTGGTAGAAATGTAAGTGCAGTCATATTGGGTAGCTGTTTTCTCCAGGTTAGATGAGATCATTGTCATCTTGAATTGGAGCAGCTGTGATTCTCATCCAGAGACTCTCATGAACATGAAATGGCTTTTTGATATTCCTTCCTTGAGGGGGCAGGGAAACCCACAGCCTTACATCCCTTTGGGAGCTCTTCAAGCGACCCTTGCCCTTCCCTCTGTTACATGAAGCACATCTTTGACTGGGGTGGCATTCTCAAGTGGAAGAGAAACTGGTAAACTGCACAAGAAACTTCCTGGTGGGGTTACTTACACGGACAGTTTGAAGACAGCTACACCAAACTGGACGTAGGCAGAATTCTTTCTGTTGGTGCCCTATCTGATGAGTACTTTCAAAACTGTTCAAGTTAGTAATACTGAAAGCATGTCTGTGATAGACAGCTTGGATTGTTAACTTGACAAGATCTAAAAACAAATAGGAGACAAACCTCTAGGCATGTAGGTGAGGCAGTTTCTAGGTAGAATGATTAAGGTGGGATGCAGCACCATTTTTCATCTGTCTACTTCCTGACTACAGATGCAGTGTGTCCCGTTGCCTCAAACTCTTGTTGCCATGGTTTCCCCATCTTGATGGACTATGAGCTAGAATAAGCCAACCTTCTTTAATTTTCTTTTGTCATGTATTTTGTCACAGCAAAGGAAAGGTAGCAGTGTCACAACCCGGAGGTTCTCACAAGATAAGATAACTAAGGTAGCCCGGATGGCATCTTAGCATAGAAAGAGGGCTTTGGGTGAGAACTAAAATAGATTGTGAACTGATTTAACAATAACATATCAATATTGGCTCATTGATTCTAACAAGCATCCTACACTATTTCAAGACATTTCTATAGTTTCCCTGCCATGAAAGGACATATGGAAATCCTGTCCTTTCTGCTTCATTCCTCTATAAGTTTAAAACTGTTTTACAAAATAAAGACAATTACAACAAGCAATTAAAATAAATATGCTCTGCTTACTGCACATGTCACATAGCACTGTTCACCCTGGTGACGGTAGTCATGAAGAACCAAAAGCCTGGAGATGCAATCAGTGAGCCCCTAACCTTTTTCGTTTCCTGAGTCTCCTCAGGAAAAATGAAAAAAAAATACAGATAGATTGAAAACCAGGACTATGGAAAAATGGTGTGATCCAAAACCTTAGTTATATTTTTTTTACATTTCTTAAATAAATACTTTAATCAGGAAAAATAAATGTGCAAATTACTGCAATATAACTGTCCAGTTCTCAATATGATAATACTAATAAAATGGATTAATTCACAATACACTCCAGGCAGGCAAGTTGCAAGCACAGAGTTACACAATGGTTTCTCATTTGGATGGTCTGAGTTTTGCAGTCTGACTTAATATTAATCATTACTGTTATTATAGCAGCCAATGCTCAATGTGTACTATGGGACTATTAACATTTTCTTAACAGCTATGAGGTAGGTATTACCATAATATTTATATTACAGGTGAGAAAATTAACCAATGAGGTGGCATAATGTGCCCATAGTGTCATAACCAGCAACAGCAATCTGTGTCACCCAAAAATCCAGTCCTTGTCTTTTTCCAAGTGGATTAAATTACATGGAAAGGTTTCCCCAAAGTCTGAAATGGAGGTTTTTTGCAATGAATGTGTAGGACAGTTGACACTCATCACCAGCATTCACAGCTTGGCAGAAGTGGCCAGTTTCCCTGGATCCACTTTAAGGAAGCAGGGAATACCTGAAGCCCAGGTCTGTTTCCAGGGAAGACACCATCTGTACTGTTCTTGAAGCCTGAGGAAAAATACACAAGCTGATCCAGTGCTGTCTCTGGTGTGACTGATTCTTCCCCACCTAGTGGCCTCAGGAGTCCTGAAATCCCCACAGAGAGATGCCATTGGTGAGTACTTTGCTCTGAGGGTGGGAGAGTTATGCAAATGATATTCCTGGTTATGTTCTGGCCTGGCTGATGAGCCAACCATCAAATTCCCATCTAAGAAGGAGGCTGACATTCCCTCTGGGTTGCTGTCAGGCTGCCCTTCCCTCCACCACACTGAGAAATTCAGCTTCCACTGAGGCACATTTATGTTAAATATATATGATTTTATCAGACAATTTAAAAGAATAAAAAGAAAGTTTTGAGAATTAAACCGTGCTCAGACCCAAATATTTAAAACAGAATTTCTTTATCTTGTTTGTCTTCTACCAAATATTGATAAAGGTCTCAAAATACATTTTTTTCAAAACAATACAAGACTTTCCAAGTACCATTGTGTTTAATTAAAAATCCACATCAATTCTAAAACAGATTGAGCTTTATAAGGAGAAACAATATTCCAACAGGATTTGGCCTACATTCAGGGTAGCCTGTTCTCTGGAAGCAAGGCTGTTTGGGAGAGACAAGTATAGACCACACCTTGCCTTCAGAGGCTCCCTCACTGACCAAATTATCCAGTTTTGTAATCTGCAAAATTGACTCTAGAACCATCCGCATCAATTTCCACTTGATCCTAGACCCACCAAGTCCCCAGGTGCCTGGCTCCAAAATGCAGAAGTTAGCCTGGACAGTTTGCAAGTCTACTCACAGTGCCTCCAACATAATGCCTCAGTCACATCCTTGTTACCTGTTCACTGCCTTGGGTCCCTGTCTTCTTCCTGGAACACAAGAAGTGTTTTCTTATTGCTTTTTCCCACAGTTCCCAGAGCATTCCAACACTCTCAGCATCAGGACTGCAATAATACAATGACAAGTCCATCCTATGCACTATCTGTAAGCTTTCAAAAATTGGCCTTGTCAACATGGCAAGGTGAAAATACTGTTTATATCTGTGATGGTTAGTTTTGTTGTCAACTTGGATCTTTTTAATTATCTTGGGTGGGTCTCTGAGGATGTTTACAGGAAGGCAGCCTCTCAGCAAGGGGAAGAATGTAAAGAAGCTCAAAGAAGCTGGAAGTAAACATCCTTTCCTGTGTGGGCAGTGCAGGAAGGAAATTCCAGAGACTCAGGAAGACATTAAGTCTGGGATAGGGTTGCAAGACCCCACCCTAAGCCTATATAAAGGGGAAGTAATTCTCTCCTTGATCCTCCTGCCTGTTTGCTGTTCTTTGTGTATGGTGTTGGTGATGGATTTCTCTCTCTGCTTGGACCTGTGAAATAGGGCCAGCCTCTTTTGTTGTTACAGAACTTCCCCTCAATCTGTAGTTTCAATAAATACTTTTCTCCACTAAACTGTGCCTGGTTTGGAGATTCATCCCAGCGGTGTGTGGCTGACTATGACAATATCCATCATTTTATCTTCTGTCCAGGGAAGTATCAATCTCTGGTTGGATCATACTTGTGGTAGTTTGAATGTACATGTATGTCTACCACAGCCTGAGGTTTTTTTTTTTTTTATTAAGAATGCAACTTAAGTCTTTAACAGCCTTCTGGAAGGTGTATCACTGAGGGCAGATCTCACAGTCCAGCCGTAAGGTTGTTTGGGGCAGTTTGAGCTCTGGCTGTTCATGTTTGCTGGCTGTTGATGGGATCTCTCTCTATGGACCTGTGGAAGTGGGCTAGCTTCTTCTGCCATGAGGAAACATCCCCTGGCATCTGTAAGCCTGAAATAAACTTTTTCCTCCTATAAGCTGCATCTGGTCAGATGTTTGTCCAACAACGTGAAGGCAACTGCAATGAGGCTCCTGCTTTCTAGACTTATAGAACCTCATGACAATTTTCTCTCATTCATTTATTTTTTTAGTCCTCAATATCCATTTCAGTTCATTCCACACAGTTACTAGAAGAGAGAGAATCATATCCATTACTTGACTAACTACTTAGAATAGAATTCAATAGGAACTAACACTTTGGGTAGTTTCTATGGACAAGACAATATCCATAAGCACTCCTCATGAATTAATTCAGCTTTCATAGGAACAATGTAATAAACTATTGTAACCATGCTTTTCACACATGTGAAAACTGAACACAGAGAGGTTAAATAACTAGCTCAGTGCCACACAGCTTGTAGTTAATAGACCCAGGATTGACATTATGGAACTTAGGTTCCAGAAAAGATAATTCTAACAGTTATACTGAGCAGTCTTTGGAAGCCTTTACAGTAGATAGAATTGGAGTAACAGAATTTTGGATCAGGAACATTACAAGTGTGAACCTCATTCTCGCACCAGCCTTGCCTTGGCTGTGCTGACTTCAGGAGATCTGGGCTGGGCTCCTCGTGTTTATCCCATCTCCCTTGCCTTTGTTTACAGTGCTCACTACTCTTGCTTTGCCCTCAAACACAAGTCCCATGTTCTCCAGTACTGCAGGACATTCATTGGTACCAGCTCATCCCTCTTAATGGTCTTCCATGTGTGAGCATGGCCAGTTCTCCTTGGCTCTGTCTCTTTGCTCTTGGTGAGGACAAATCTTTACACTCGGTTTAAAATGACAACACTGCCTTCCTTCCTTTGCTCACAAGATAGCTCTAGTTTGTCTTTGCACATGAACTTCCACCTTCTGCATATGGTTAAATGTATTCACTGTGTGCTCATCATCGGCACCCCACTCCCTGGTGAATGAAGTTCCGTGAAGCTGGGGTTTTTAAACAGTACCTTGTGTAGACAGGCATCATACAGGTAGACACTCACTGAATATTGTTGATATTTTGTCCCTTTCTCCCTCCAGCTTCATTCCAAGGCTTCCAACCCTTGTACAACTTTCTCACCAACACTAAATGCACTTTGTGAGTGTTTATAAACCCAAGATTCATGTGTTTCTGCCATTAGTGATAACAGCCACGAGATGGGATGAGTAAAGGCTGTGTGAACTCCTCACATGAGTATCTCATAGACAATTTATCAGTTTAGTTTTTCAACAGTGATGACTAACAATAAAGACTGACAAGTTTACTTAAACATGGAGAGGGGTGTCCAGGCATTTAGTCAAGCATTGTGCTAGATGTTCCCCTGGAGATGTTTTTGCATGGGATTAACATGTGTATCAGTGGCTGGCTAAAGGAGATTGTCCTCTCCAAAATGGGCGGGCTGTATCTAATATGTTGCCCAGTGGAATGCTGGTTGATACTTATGAGCAAAGAGAAGGAATCTCTCATGCACCTCCTGTCTGATGGTCTTTGAGTTTCCCTTCACCCGCAGCACCAGCTCATCCAGTGTCCAGAGTGCATAGTGGAAATCTTGGGACTTGCCAGCTGCTATTGGCTCATCCATAAGTCAATTCCTTGTAAACCATCTCTGTCTCTGTCTCTGTCTCTCTCTCTCTCTCTTTCTCTGCATCTCGTGTGTGTGTGTGTGTGTGTGTGTGTGTGTGTGTGTGTGTGTGTGTGTGTGTTGTTCATCCTTTATCAATGTTGTTTCTCTGGGCAGCCCCAATTATTATACTTAACAGATCTGGCTTACTCCTCACCACAATTCTGGAGCACAGACAAGTCAGACAGGTCTATATGAAGTTATACATCTCCCATGGAGCCAAATCACAGCTGAACATTTGGTAAACTGGCTATAACACTTGCATTCTGGGTAATGTCTTGCTTAAAAGCAAGATTCTTGTCTGCCCTTCATAAGGGCTTGATATTGGACTCTGAAGCCTCTCAGAGATCCCTCTAGGCCAGCCTCAGTCCTTTCTCCATTTGTCTCTTTGATCTCAAACTTCAGGGCAGTCCTTCTTCTTCCTTAGGCTTGGAGGTTCAGTGTTTGCTTTTCTGAAAGTATGCCAGTGTTCGCCACTCAGACAGCTTTTCCTATTCATTGCTGCTTGTTCCTCATGTCTGTAAGTTAAAAAGTTACATATGCATAATTAGAATTTAGTAATACTGAAATAATGTATATGTGACAACAAATTTTAAAGGGAGCATTAAAACTGAATGGAAGGCAAAAAACACATCAAAAAAGCATTAAAATATAAGACAGATTAGTCAGAAAGAGGAAGGGGTCAGTGGAAGGGTGATGGGGAATAGAGGAACAGTAGAAGGTAATGGGAGGGGATTATGAACAAAATATATTATGTACATGATTGAAAACTGTTAATAAAAAAGTTAATGGGCTGGAGAGATGGCTAAGTGGTTAAGGCACTTGCCTCCAGTGCCTAAGGCCTCGGGTTCAATTCCCCAGTACCCACATAAGCCAGACCCACAAGGTGGTGGCCCTGGTGCTCTCTCTCTCTCTCTCTCTCTCTCTCTCTCTCTCTCTCTCTCTCTCTTTCTCTCTCTCTCTCTCTCTGTATCTCTCTGCTTAAAAATGAATAAATAAAATATTTTTTAAAAGTTGAAACATTGAAATATGAAAGAATTTTTAAAATCAATTTGATATTATGATGGTTAGTTTTGATGAAGAAATCCATAGGATGTTAGGTAATAAGGGAAACTTTCGGCCTTATCTCTTATTTCCAGGGAGATTTAACTGAGAAAGGAAGACCCTCTGTAAATGCAGGTGTCCCTGTCCTTGGGCTGGTGTTGCAGACTGTATGAAAAAGAAGGAGCCAGCCGAGCTGTAGTGTTCATCTTTCTGTGCTTCTCAAGAGAAATTTGTGTGACCAGCCAGATTCCTGCCACCATACCTTCCCTGCCAAGGTGGATGGACTCTGTTATATCCTGAAATGTGAGCCCAAATAAACCCTCTCCTTCCTTTAGTTGCTTCTTATCAGGTATTTGGTCAGAATAAGAAAAGTAAGGGATAGAGACATCAATATAAATCCCACCTCCTATGTTTTGTCTTATCAGTCTATCAGCCCCTCAAAGCCAATTTCTTCCACCTTTATGTCCTTTCCTTTGTATGAAAATGTAATTTTTCTGTTACACTTATCATATACTCTTGTAGTTCCCCTGACTGAAGCTTTGATTTGATGCTATTTGGAAATACAATGTAGATTGAGCCCTGAGCACAGTTCCCTCCAAATCCCATTTCCTCTTGAGATTCTCCCTGTGCCTCTTTCAAGTCCCCCCAACACCCACCCAACCACACAACCTTTCCTTTCAAGGAATCGTCAGAGATGAAAAGGAAGAGAAAATATCCATTAGGCATAACTTTTTTTCTGACATTGAACTGACACCACTTTAACCAAAAATAACTAGACATTTGTCACTTTTTCTGGTTCATTGATGATGCCGGGGTGAAGGGACACAGCTCCTCAGACCTTTCCCTGGGTTAATGAAAGGAAGAAGTTGCTTACTGAGGCAAACCTTTCATGTTTATGATAAAAACTTCAGCTAATATCGTTCAGGAAGAGAAAGTTTCTGATGAATTTCTGTCACCCAAGTCCTGCACAGAGAAATAAAGAACAGCAAGCAGGGTAATTAGCAAGCATCCCTTCCAGCAACAGGATTTACACCTGGACATAAACATGTTTGCTGAGGTTGGGATGAGCATTTGCTATGTGAACGCTTTTTGAAAAATTGCAAAGCTAATGATCTTGCAATGACAGCATAACCTTGAGCTCCTTGCCAAATAAAATGTCAAGGGTAAATACTCAGTTAGAGCAAACAAGCAACTATAATGGTCCTTCTTGTCACTCCCGGATCAGTGACACTGCATGCTTTTGAGGTCAGTAGAGAGATTTTTTTTTCACTTGCAGATAATTTTTATGCAGTTTTATATATTTTATGATGTGACTTGATATGAATCAGCAACACTTCACCAGTCAGAGCAAGAGGCAGTAATTGCTTCTTACCCTTCAGAAGTATAGATCCTCATTCCCGGGCTAGAGGAAAACAGTCATTATTTTGAAATACTGGCAAAAGCCAGTGGGAATATCATTAAGGCTGATTCTGGGGTTGGGGACATTTTTAGAATTTATAATATATAGGGTTGGGAACTGGAGCCATATGAAGGGAGAAACCACACAATAGTTTTTCCATTATTTAGGTTTCTAGGAACTAAACTGCTGTATGAACTGAGATAGCCTCAGGAAAGAAACACAAGGCAGAAGGAAAACACTTGGTTATGAATCCTCTTCTCTAACCTCCAGCAAGGTAAACAATCACTCTGAATTTCTAGTTGCCTTATCCTACAAAAGAGTGAGCAGTAATATAGTGCAACAAGAGTATCATAAGGATAAAATGAGATCATGTGTGGAAAACTGACTTGTACAGTGCATAGAACAATGTGGCCAATAGACATACTCTTAGGTAAATATGAACTAGTAGAAAATATTTGTCTGTACCCTAAATTAGAGAATGCTAGTATTTCTTTATTGTCTCCCTAACATCCAAGTTACTTACACTTGGGGACCTTCCTATTACATAGATGTGATAAAGAGACAAATTTGATTATCATTGAAATTAAAATGAAACACACAATACTTCTGGGAAACCAGGAGCAGATATGTTCCCATATGCACTTCTTAGTTTTCATATTTAGTGTGATTTTTTTTGCTCCACTATTTTCTTTTGCTTCACAACAGCATCTGTTTTTAAGTATTTTGTTTATTAATAAATCTGCAGCATCTAGAACTCTAAAGAGCAGAAAGGTGGTCAGCACAGATATGTTGATTAGATGTAACACTCCTCTCCAAAAAGCAGACAAGAAGATGCTCCATAGAGGTACCTACAGAGAACCACCAGAGGAAGCAGTATGCCATCCTCTTCCTGCCTCCCAGCCTTCAGAGAATCCTTAATTCCTGCCTGTTTTCCTAGACTACATTTTCAGATTCTTTCAAATCTTGTGAACTACCCAAAACCCTTCCTATAGATCCATTTATTGTTTTGAACAGATTTGGTTTGCCTTGCTCCTAATCTGGGACTAATGATGAGTTTGTGCTTCCTTGGTGCCATGGAGAGATTTATTGCTAAAGTTAGATTTAGTGGGAACAGTATGACAGAAGCCATTTTGATAGTGTCACATATGACCTGAGTTAACCACCTGGGAACCTAATCTTCAATTTAACAGCTGTGTGCCACCATGCCTGGCCTTCAATTAAATAACTGTGATGACATCTAACTGCATAAAATTTATGTTTTTCCAGCACAAATAATTATAAATTCAAAAATCATTTAAATATCACTACTGATACCTGTGAACAATCTCTTAGGCTAGAGAGAGTTCTTGTCCTTAAAATGGTGGCGTTCTGGAAGATAAAACTTCCTTAGGCCATAAAAATCACTGGCTCAAGAAAAAAAAATTTAAAGTTCTGTTATTTAAAACATGATTTTAAGGGAAGGCAAAGAAAAGCGGCAATGGGAGAACACATTTCTAACTTTTAAAACAGGAACTGTATCAAATGTATGCCAATACAATGAAATTTACCATGTGAGAGCAAGAGAGAGGTCAAGGATTTACTACAAGCAAATAAAACGTGATAGGAGTTTATAGGAAAAGATCCAAGATTGGGTTATGAGTTAAGGTCGTGGCGATGATATAAATGACACTCCATGCCATAAGATGACATCATCAAGTGACCATAGACAGCAGAATTTGTGCAGAGTCAGGGTGAACTCTAAAATTTAGGAAATTCTGGGGAATAAATCAAGGAGCTTGGCCAGTGAGGTGTGAGAATCAAAACTTGATGCTTCAGAGGCTGATTCATGACAGTTTTCAAGAGAGGAGTGATGAATGTGTCAAAACTGTGCATAAATTACTGATGATACTCATTACACGTGATAACTTAGAGGCACAGGGGGAATGTGAGGCTGTTTTGCCCAACTGACGCGTATGGAAGCCTCTTTAGAATGCTTAGGAAGAAAGTGGTGTGAGAACAGTAAAGACCCACAATTCTTTAGTGGTGCTTTGGTTAAAGGCAGAATGAAAAATTGTGATTTAGACAAAAGAGATATGGAAAGAATTTTTAGGATTGAAGTTAATACTGCATGATATATATTGTAAGCAATGTTACTGGATAAACCGGGTGTGGTGACACACACCTTTAATCCCAGCATTTAGGAGGCAGAGACAGGAGGATTGCTGTGAGCTTGAGGCCACCCTGAGACTACCTAGTGAATTCAGGTCATCCTGGGATAGTGTGAGATTGTACCTATAAATAAATAAATAAATAAATAAATAAATAAATAAATAAAACCCTTTTACCTTTTGTTAACCTCTTTTCTTCAAGGAAGGAGAAAAAAGGATCTTGAGAGAAAATGATAAAGGACAATTTCTGGGAGGAACCTTTACAGAGATGAGACAGCGGAGGAGAAAGACTCCTCACAACCATAGGAACAGACATGAGGAGAGAGTGAGTGAGTTTAGTGGTATGAACTTGTGGAAGTCCTTGTTCATTCCGTTTTTATTTTATTTTTATTTCATAATTTCAGATATGTATATTTTATAGATGTATCTATGCATATTCACCTCCACTATTTTCTCTTTTCTCTCTCCCACTACTCATGAACCCCTTCCTCTTCCTAACTAGACCCCCTCTGTGTTGAAAATGAGAATGTTGCTTCCCTAATCTTTCATTTTCTTGTTTTATCTTTTTGTTTTAGGACTGTTTCCTATTGGCTGGGGAGATTGATCAGTGTACTGTATGGATGCTTGCTGTACAAGCATGGGGACCTGAGATTGATCCCCAGAACCCATGGAAAAAGCTGGGAGTGGTCAAAAAATGCCTGTAATTGCAGTACTTAACAGGGCTGGGATAGCATCACTAAGGCTCATTGGTCAGCCAGTCTAACTGAAAAATAGAGAGAGCTCCAGGTTCATTGAAAAATTCAGCCTCAAGGAAATTAGGTGAAAGCAGATAGAGCAGGGTACCCAACATCCTCCTCCTGCTTTCATCCATGGTTACGTGAGGTGCACACATTTATATACACACATACACATATATACCAAAAATAAATAAAGATTTCCTATGTCCTAAAGAATATGTTTTACTAATTTTATTTTTTATTTTTATTTATTTATTTTGGTTTTTCAAGGTAGGGTCTCGCTCTAGCCCAGACTGACCTGGAATTCACTATGTCTCAGGCTGGCCTCAAACTCACAGCTATCCATGGTCTCCCCAGTGCTGGATTAAAGGTGTGCATCACCATGCCCCACACCCAGCTCCTTGCTAAAATTTTTCATGTAAATGACCACAGCTGTCTGTAATAGAATGTGTTAGGCTGGGCACATATGGTGCTGTATAACTGTGGTCTCCTTTTAAGTACAGCTTGAGTGGAAGATGCCATGTATTAATTTATTATATCAACAAATCACCACAGACTTCATGATTTACAGCAGCACATGATTATCACTGGTGATCAGCAATCCAACACGAATTTCAACTGGGCTAAAATCAAGATGTTACCAGGATCCTTACTTATTCTGGTTCCTGGAGGCCTCTAGCATGTGTTGGTGCAGAACTCTTACTTATTCAAAGCCAGGAACATTGTGCATTTCTGATAACTCTTCAGAAGTCAAATTTTCCACTAATCCCAAATTGGAATATTCCTATACTTTTAGATTGAGCTCCCTCAGAAAAATCTAGCATAATCACCCCCTCTCAAGGTTCAGAATTTAGTTACATTTGCAAAGATTTTTTCAAATAAATTAAATTTATTTATTTGCAGAGAGAGAGAGAGAGAGAGAGAGAGAGAGAGAGAGAGAGAGAGAGAGAATGGGCACACCAGAGCTTCCAGCCGCTGCAAACAAGCTCTAGATGCAAGTGCCACTTCGTGTATCTGGCTTTAAGTGGACACTGGGGAATCAAACCCATGTTGTTAGGCTTTGCAGAAAAGGGCCTTAATCACTGAACCATCTCTTCAGCCCTGGAAAGTTTTTTTTCAAATTTTTTTTGTCATGTAAAACGGATTGCATAGATTCTTGGAATCAGAATGTGTGCATTTGAGGCAAGTGGCAAAATTCTTCTCAGCATACTCCAACTAAGGTGCTCTCAGTCACCTTAGGGATTCCTGTGATTGGAACAAGTCTCTTTAATTTTCATTATTCAGCATTCATTCTGTATGTTCCCAGTCACTCCAATATTTTATTTATTATTATTTATTCATTTTATTCATTATCAATTTTTTAATAATTTTTTTAATTTCACATTAACTATGCCAGGTGGAGAATTAGTTGCAGATATCCAATGCCTCGCCTTGCCTCAGATTTGAAAGCTTCTATTCAAAGTCTGCTTATTCTCAAGAGCTTTTTCTCAGACAGGTTAGCAGCATGGGTAGTATTTGAATGCTTTAATATTCTCAGACATCTTTCACCCTGAGTGGGGAATATCCTCCTCAGATATGGGATTCCTAAGCTGCAATCTTTTTGTCATCAGTTTATAGGGCTTATTTCATTCTTTAACATCTTATTGCTGCTACTGAGAAGTCGGATACAAAATTATTTTTCTTGCCTAAGAAATACTCATGCTAATTGGCCATTTGTAAGTGATCCTCTTCTTCTTGGAGCTCAAACTGTGTACCTGAATATCCCTTACAGGTTTCTTTTCTATTTTTATTTTAAACCACTACTTTCATAAGGCAGCGAGCCCTTCTAATACAAATATTCAGATTCAAATCATTTTTTTAAATATATATTTATTGTCCATAATGAGTTACATTATTTAGTGGGCAAACAATGCGTTGTTATCCCGAATTCCCCAATTCCCCCCCTCCCCATCCCTGATCAGTTGGATATCCTCCTCCGTGGGCTGTCTGTATTAGTCCTTGTGGCAAGGGATCCTGTAATGCAGGTTAATTGTACAAACTGCCTTTTATAAAATTACAGCCTCTCTTTAATCTATTTCACTTTTTTTGGAATTTCCATTACTTGTAGGTTAAGTGTACTACATGTGCTTTTAAGACTCACATATTCCCTGATGGATTTCATCAGTTTGTATTACTTTTCTACATATTTTGAGAGATTTCTTCTATTTAATGATATAGGCTTTAATTTTGAGTCTCAATAGTGACATTTATTTTCATTAATTTGCTTTCTAAATATTTTCAATTGAATGTCAGACCTTTGAGGGCCTATAATTTAATGTCCCAAATGACACCTCAGCTCCCTTTGAAGATGATTCCTTTTTGTTGCTAACATTTAACTTAAAATGAGCCATGGATACACCCGGGAAAGCAGTATTCTGTGTGTTTGATGGTAAGAGAGGCAGTTCTGCTCCTAAGTTGGAAACTTCCTGAAGTTCTCCAATGGGATTCCAGGAAACAATGATTTTTGTCTGTAAAGACATGCAGCCAGTCTCTCCACATGAGGATAAACGATGCTCGGCACTGTAGAACCCCCATCAAATGCCCCAGAGGAGTCCTTAAAAAAGTAGCCAAGCAAAATGGAACCTGTGTTGTATGGCTGCATTCTGTTGCTTTGAGGGAGTCTATGGATCTTTGCTGTGGAGGCTCAGATCCAAGTGTACCATTTTCTTTGTAAAATGGTATCAAGAGAAAATAAAAAATAAAACAAAAGTAAACAAAACCATAGCTCTCACCTCAAAGGGAATAAAAAGTAGTCATGTGGAGCCAAATGTGAGTGAGCACACATGGGCCAGAAATATTGGGATCTTGAGTTCACAGCTCTTTGTGTTGGCCAATCATCACACTTTTGTGCATGCAGAGGTTAAATATTACTTTATGTTCCATGTTGCTAGGAAAGATTGCTCTGATACAGATACTCTGATACAGAGGCTGAGTGGTAGACAGGAAAGTCGTAATCAGGCCACTCCTGCATCATGTCAAATCAATGAGCAATTATCATCTGAGTTTGAATTGTTTTTGTCTTCTGCATCCAACATAACATGGGATGTATAATACCAGAATTGTATTTTAACTTAAATATAATCAAGAACACATTTGGCCTAATGAAGTGAAGGTGCCAGATGAGGAAAAGAGACATTTTAACCTGTAAAACTTATAGTTCAAAAGCAGCTTGACTATAGGTTTCCCCCTCTACCTCCAGCTATCTGTACTTTAAAAGAAATTGTTACCTTTTAATTCTAGTTTTTATTCACCTTTATTTCCATTTGGACTAACCCTTTACCTTAGGGGGAAGACTTATTTATCCAAACAATTAATTCCCTTCTCCTTTGAAAACAAGTCCTTCCCTTTTAACATTCTTCACCAAAAGTATATGATATATTTAAACTCTTATATTTTTCTACTTGATTGTCTCTTTTTGCATTTTTCTTTTTTCTTCTTCTTATTGTTATTACAAAAATTAGAAAACAGTTTTAAATGAAAAGCCAAGAAGGTGTATCTGAAGCACAGAAAGCGCATTGTATCTTAATTACTTCACGGTTATAAATATAGATGAATAATATTAATAGTCTAGTATTTTTAAAATAAATTTATATTTGTTAACTATTTAAGTCTTATTATAATAAGCATTATCAATACTTAAAAAACCATCTGTACCTACAAAGACATGACTTTAAAGTATAAGACCTTATATCTCAAACACTTAGTCGATTGTAAGGTTTTTGGAAGGCTAAACAAGCCTTGATTTTAAAATGATCACCTTTTAAATTTTAGTCTCTGATTTTAATAATTGTATCTTACTTTTGCTCAGCTAAGATAGGATCTTTTAAGATAAGGATCTTGAAAAGCTATTTCCAAAAGCTTCAGTAGCAGTCAAAAATATCATAAAGAGCACTTATGTTTGTATACCTACAAACACATACATGCATATATACATATCTTAAAATTAGGCTTAAAAATACTTAAAAATAGTACTCAGTAACTTTTTTTAAAAAAAAGTGACTGAAGTGGCCACAGATTTATTTACTGTGGTGCTTTGAAGGTGAGTGTTTAAATGCATGATCCATAGGACTCAGGTGTTTTATTAGAATTGAGCCTACAATGTCAGTCCCTGGCAGACAGATCCCTGCTAGAGGATCTGTCACCGGGGGCAGATTTTGGAGTCTAGCCCTAAGGTGTGTTTGGGGGAAGATCTGAGTCCAGCCCTACAAAGTGTGTTCAGAGCAGTTTGAGCTCTGGCTGTCTGTGCTTGCTGGGGTTTGTTTGCTGCAGTTGTTTCTCTCTGTTTGGATTCAGGGAAGTAAGAGACTTTTACCACTGATGGAGTTTTCCTGGATTTTTGTAAGCCTGAAATAAACCCCTTCTGCTTATAAGCTGTGTCTGGTTGGATGTTTGTCCCAGTAATGAGGAGGTGACTGCAACACTTAGTTCTTTCTTAGAACACAAGATGACAAGTAAAAAGGTCATGGGAAAAAAATGACCATGAACACTCTGACAGAATGTGCACAGTGAAAAAAAAAAAGAAAAGAAATAAAATTAGAAGGCTTATATCTCTACTGCTCTGAAACAAGAAAGGTTTCAGGACAACATGATCTAAAGGTGAAGTGAATGCAGAATTAGAATATCATATTGTGTTTCTGTTTAACACAACCCACAAAGGAGAAAAAAAACTGGCTACCTCTTGTGCAATAACCCCCTACCCTATAGACTGATCCAGTGTGCCCACCAAGGAGGGCCCCCAGGGAGTTGGGGACAGGGAGGAGGAAAATGGGAGTACCATCACAAGATTTGCTCATACAATGTATCTAATTATTGACAATAAAGATATTTTTAAACGTTAATTATAAATGGGAATTTTTAATGTAGCATGGGATCGCCTATGTACCCAAATATGAACTTTTTGACGACTTCCACCACTCGGTGCTGGGATTATAAGACGTACCTCCATGGCCAGTTAGGGTTTGAACCCACAGCTTCATGTGAGACAGGCAAGCACTCTACCCTAGCATGGGATCTCTTTTTTTCTCTGGGTTTTATCCTAAAACAAGCAATAACTATCTTTTTTCTTTGATATAAAATTTGTTCTGTTAAGAGATAAAGAAGGGTTAGCAGAGCTAAATAGATGAGTTCAGAGGGTTGAAAATACTTTTTCAGAATTTACCTTTACTTCTTATATAATCTCTAAATTTTTCTTAGTTCTTTCCTACTTATTTTTTTAAATATTTTATTTATTCATTTTCAAGCACAGAGATACAGAGAAAGAGAGAGAGAGAGAGAGAGAGAGAGAGAGAGAGAGAGAGAGAGAGAGAGAGAGCACCAGGGCCACCACCTTGTGGGTGGCTTATGTGGGACCTGGGGAATTGAGCCCGGGGCCTTAGGCACTGGAGGTAAGTGCCTTAACCCCTGAGCCATCTCTCCAGCCCTCCTACTTATTTTTAATATCTCCTTTGAACATATGGTTTGTACAACTCCATTAATTAATTTTTAAATGAGTCATTTTCACATTTCTCTCTTTTTGAAAGTACATATCAGTTAAAACAACATAGTTAAAAAACACAAAACCAGCTGGAACTTCAAATGACAATTTTATTCCCAATATTTCCTCCTGCCATGAATCAGATAGTGGAGGTGACAGGAAAATGAGACTCAATTGCTGGTAAATTTCTAAACTGAGTGTTCAGAAACCAAAGTGGTTTCAACTCTTACTAAATGGATACCTGAAACAAAATACTTTGAAAGCAAACTAGGACAAGGTATCCAACAAAAAATATCCTAAATTAGAAAAAAAAACTCAGAATAAATCAATGAAAACAAAGGAAGGCCAGAACTCCAGAAAGAACTCACCAATTTCCAACTGAGGAGACAATACCTATTGGCCCTATGCTTTTGTACCATGATCCAATCCAGGTGACTCTCTGGTGAAATCTGGACTGCTTTGGGGGGTGGGGCACATTTGGACACGGCAACTGTTCATGGAAAAAACCAGCTCTGACCTCAAAAGAAATAAAAGATAATATATTTAGAGCCAAATATGATTGTGTTTGGCTGTGCAACATGGATTTAAATTACTCCAAATTTCATAGTCCAATATGGTAACAATTTATGAAGTTTGATAGTAACAAAACAAAGGAAGTCATTGATCAATTCACTTTTTAAATACATTGGCAAAACATTAGGTATGTAGTTCCCAGTAAAGTGGGAAAATCTCAGATGCTATCTGGTGATATTCTTAACCTTTGGGTTGATGGAAGCTAAGGGGACTGTTAGTACATTCCAAAAGGTTTCATCTCCTAGTCACAAAGATGTCAAACACGGGGGTGGGTAATGCATGATCATATGACTCTGAACTTGTGACATTCCATCTCTTCACAATCCCAGAAGTTCTAACAGTCTTGTAGCATGTTTGAAGTAGTTGTAGCTGCTTTTCAAGAACTTTACTTCACAATGGGCAAAGATCCTGATAGAATATTATGCCTATAATGTCAGAATAAGACCTGGACAAATTGCTCAGTGATTGGAGGCACTTGCTTGCAAAGCTAGATGGCCAGGGTGCCCACGTAGAGCCAGATACACAAAGTAGCACATGTGTCTGCAATTAATTTACATGATGCCTCTCTCTCTCTCTCTCTCTCTCTCTCTCTCTCTCTCTCTCTCTCTCTTTCTCCCTCTCCCTCTCTTTCTTATTCTCAAAGAAAATGTTTTAAAAATAAAGTAAAATGTTATGGGGAAATATTTATAGTTAACAGATGAATATATTTTTCTTCTTAGTCCACTTCAAATACCCAACTGTGCAACTGTCTCTTAACACAGACTCTGAGGCTCTGAGATGGGATGGGGGCCGGTCTATGCTGTTGAGGAGTCAGAGAAGAGGTGTTGGGCAGATGTTAAACCTGAATGGAGTTGAAGAAGATGCTCATTCAATCTAATGAGGATCCCTAGAGCTGAGAGGACCCTTCTAGTTTTAGGCAAGGACAAGGATTCTGCAGGAGTGGGATATAACCTTGAGAGACGGGGAAAAGGGATAGGATGGAAAAAAAAATAACAAACAAGAAAAAGGTATGTAATGAATTAAAAAAATAATCCAATAAAGAACTTCCATGCTTTTTATTCTTTTATCCTCTACTCGCCCTTTTTTATTGGAAATTTACCATGTCATTCTGTCCAATATATTTTTTTACTATAGGAAATAAGAAATACCTACCTAGGCAACTGCCAACTTCCTTAAACCACAGTGACTCAATTCAAAAAAACTGAAAAGTGACACCAAAATCCAAGGGCCCACTAGGGAAAGACCATGGTTTCCATATTAGAAGGAATATCAGCTTAACAGTTTTAACCAACAAGTATATTCTCCTCAGCCTGTCCCAGGGACTTGGAATTTATTACCTCTGCTTTCTCTAATTAGACCTTTGGAGACCTAAACAAATAACAGTCGATTGGAACTTGGAGTAGAAACTGGCTCTCAAAGGGCAGTATTGTGTTTTCTGTCAAGATTTGCTCATTACTCCCAGTGAAGAGATCTGCATTCTATTTGCAGTGTCTGCACCAGCCCAGGCGACAACAGACACGAGCATTGCTGATGCATACATATTTGTCCCTGAAGAACCTCTAATACAGATTCACTTAGAAAAGCAGATTTACTCAGATGATTCCTGGTAGTGGTATTTTCAATGAAACTGCAAAATTGCTTTCAAATCAGGGCTGACTGTGGGACTTAGGGAAAGCCTTCTTCCCTCTCTCTCATGGTGACTGTATGTCCATCGACAGAGGAAAGGGAGAGGCAGGCACATCCATAAGTGGTCTGTGCAGGAGCAGCATTCGTTCTGAAGAAGGACATTAAACAATCACAAACCACGCAGAATTCTAATTTGTAGTGAAATGAATTTTATTCTTTTCTAGAAGGTAACATAGGATGACATAGGTATTCTCAAACTGAGAATGTCCTAGAGTTCCATGTATTATTATTTAAATGGAGGTCAATGAACATTCTCTTAAAAACATAAAAAGATTTTGAATAAAAAAGAAAACAAAGATTTTGCTTTATCATTCTGATATGGAGGGCAATACCCAAGCAATTGAGTTATAAGTAGCTGGAACCCACCTGCACTCACTGAGAATAGCATGATTATACAGCCATATTTCCTTCCCCACTGAAGGTCATTACCATAGCATCACACACAATAGCTTTCAATGACCATGAGCCTGAGTCATATTGCATGCATTTCTCAGATTAAAAGGAGTTTTCTTTAAAGGGTTTTATTATGAAATGTGAAAGATATTCTTTATACAATGCAAACATTCTGCAAAAGCTTATTAATAGGAGTGTTCACTTGTACAGAAACAGTAGACTGGAAATACATAAGATCACAATACAAATGAGTGAATGAACATGTTCTGGAAATTTTAGACAAGAACAAGGGGACCGGAATAGCATTTTTTTCTTGGAAAGGGAACAGTGGGAAGTGAAAGAACTAAAGTGCATTTTTTTAATGTTTGCTTATTCCTGGCCATGTTTACATCAGTGACGTTTCAGATCATGACTACTTTTATGATTTCTCTGTAGGAGTGATAATTTTAATAAAAATGCATCCTACCATGATAAAGAGTATAAAAGTATAAGGCTTTGTTCTCAGGTAATTTTCTACTGGTATGTTAGTTTAAAAAGCAATAGTCATCAAATAATCAAGATGTACACATGAAGTAATTAGTCTCAAGTGAAGAGAAATGACTTCCACTTCTAGCTAAGTAGCTTCTCACTGTTTCTTTATCTATCAACAAAAAGAAGTAGGTTGGAGTTCACCCTACTTTTAGTAGATACTCAATGTGAAAGACAAAATCACACTAACTGTTCACATTTTCGCCACATAGGAAGTGTTCCTTCACAGATTATATGTTATGACTTTCCAGTGTTCAGTCACCACCATCTGGCTTTGCAGGTGATTAACAGCTTTCTTTTACTTGCCTTGCCAGCCTTAACATTTATTGAACACATTCAAGGGTAGAAAACTCTTGTGGAATTGAACTTGGCAGGAAAGGGTGGTTATAGATGCACTCATAACACACTCAGTAAGAATTTACGGAGCCACTGTGATAGATCTAACCTCAGGAAGTTCTGCAAAACTGTCAATTGCTGCTTGTAAACCGTGCAGTTTGAAATAGGAAAAACGTGTATTTCCCTGTCAGGAGGATGCAAAGCTTGGATGAGTGTCTTCTGGGCTTATCTGTCTCACTGATGTTAAAAATGAGCTATTGATTTTCCTCACAACTTACAATCTGTGGAGGAAAGCTAGCAGAGGTATACTGTAGGTAAGAAGTAGGCCAAGGTTATTATGCTATAAAAATGAAATGTTGGAAAAGTTTTGACAACACGTTGAACTAATTAGAAAGCAATGCACAGAACACAAACAAGTTTCCATTATGTGAAATGTTTAAAGGTTCCTGTTCCAAATCTCATCTCAGGTTATTCTGTCATTAACTGCAACACTAGCCTTGCATGCTAATTATTAGTGCCTCATTCTCTGTGAATAGATGGCATCTTTTAAAACATATTGGTAGCACTGGAGACAGTTGGACCACTTTAGAGACGCTAATGTATCACTGATGTACCCAGAAGAAAACAGCATCATGATGCAATAATAATCATAATGTAAAATAGCAAGAAACTTTGGGGTTTAAAAATACCACTACAAAAACCCAAAACCTTATCTTTCTTATACTTAAACCAGGAAACTATGCCTAATGTTCATTAAGGAACAACTAAAACTGAGAGACCCACAATGTTTAGGACAGAGGCTGGTATATTCAGGGGAAACAATAAATGAACATACACCAAAGAACTAAAAGTCTTCTGCTTTTGATTTCTAAATGGAAATATTTATAATTTTTATTGATATTTTATTTATTTATCATAAGCAGAATTCAGAGCAAGGGGGAGAGAGAGAGAGAGAGAGAGAGAGAGAGAGAGAGAGAGAGAGAGAGAATGAGTATGAGTGTGTCATGGCCTCTAGCCATTGCAAACTCCAGGTGCACGTGCCCTTTGTACATCTGGCTTTACATGGTACTGGGGAAAACCTGGGTTGTTGGGCTTTGCAGGCAAGCGCCTTAACCACTGAGCCATCTCTCCAACCTAAATCACAATATTCACATCTGTTGACAGTTTGTCCAACCATGTGCATCTTATTAATTGGCATGCATCGAGCAGCTCAGCAGGAAATGGACCAAACAACTGTTAGAGTACAATAATGATAGTGTTCAAATTCCAGGAGAGAAATCACAATTCAGACTCATTTTTATCTCATGGTTAGCTCATTCATCAACCTGAAAAAGTCCTTTTTATATTACAAAGACCTTAAAATAATTGGAAATTGTGGCTAAGTTGGATCTATCTAGTACATAAAAGAACTTTTATAAATTCTTTATTCCAAAACCATTTGTCTTACTAGTAAATTTATTTAACCCATAAACACTGCTCTAACTTTTGTGTCTTCTTAGTCATAAATGAAAGCATTCTAACAAGGTGGGTTAAAAAAATGAACCCTGGTTTTATAATGCTGGATTTGAGTCCTGGTTTTACTTACTATCTTTGTCAACTTTCTATCGTCTTGAAAAAATACCTTAGGTAAACAACTTAAAGGATGAAAGGTCAGTGCACAGCCATGCATCATGACCGTGAGAAATAAATATTAGTTAACTTAGCTGGTACATATGAAGCTCTTAGAAAGTAAAATGAAGTATGCACTATATAAATATTCATTACTATAATTATTATACACAGAAAACAACTTATCACATGCAAAGATCATCATATAAGTAAAACAGTTCAAAAAGAAGAAAAATCCAAATATAACATACTAATCATGACTTGCTTTTGTTCGGTTCCATTTTTTTTAGTTTCCATTTTATCAACTCTGAAGTCTCTAAAACCTATTTGAGCTAAGAACTTGTTCTGAAGATAAAAGTCGTGTCATTCAGAAGGATCAACATACACTTTTATGTGTACGCTTCTTGGGTCGTTTGTATCCATAGCTTAGGAGTTTTCTGATGTTATAGAGAGTTTTTGCTTTCCCTGGATCTCACAGTTCACAGTCTCCTCCTGACTGAGTAGAAGAGCCAACTGTGCAAGGATCGCTTTGATTCCCTCCCTTATCTTCCACTTGAAGACTGTACCTCCTTACCGTTCTGTTTTGGGCTGAACCACCACTCCCTTGGATCACAGAGTCACTGTTTTAGTCCAAGTGACATCATCTTACATCACCAGCCACATCTGCCTTCTGTGCTCTTAGATGTTCTGTAGTTACTGTACCTGTGTCCACAAAGGATTTCCCCTGACCAAAAGGTTACTTCAATGTCAACATCACCTCTCAACTCCACATCACCTGCTGTGGGTTTGATTCAGGTGTCCTCCAGGAAGCTAACTGCAACACCTGCCCAGGGAATTCTCCCTTTCCATCCTAAATGACTCTTTGATCCTCCCCCCATCACTACTACATCTTCTACTTCCTCTCCTATCCCCACATCGCTACCACACCTTATTTCTGCTATGCATTGAATTGGACACTGCCTATGATGAAACATTAACCCCGATGTTGCAGGATTTCGATGTGGGTTCAAGGGGAGGCTTCATGAAGGAACTGAAACCCTTATAAAAGGAGACCAGAGACCTTGCACTTCTTCTCTGTTAGTCCCTTGAAAGTCATAAAGAGAGCTCTCACCAGAAACTGAACTCTGCAGGAAACTTGATCTTGGATTTCCAGCCTCCAGAAATCAAATTCTATAATTTAAACTGTCTAGTCTATGCTACCTTTTTTTAAAAAAATTTTTAAATATATATTTATTGTCCATAATGAGTTACATTATTTAGTGGGCAAACAATGAGTTGTTCTCCCCAATTCCCCAATGCCCCCCACCCCCAATCAGCTGGATATCCTCCTCCGTGGGTCATCTGGATTTTCCTTGTAGCAGGGGACCATGGATAGCCTAGTACTCAGCCCGGTTCTCCTGGCCCAAGTGTGTTGTTACTAAGGGTTGCCATGCTTCTGAAATTCTCCCCCACCACAGCTCTCACAATCTTTCCGTCCCCTCTTCCCCTCAGTGCCCTGAGTCGTGGTGGGTGAGTATTAAGGCTGCTTTAATGTTGTGAGCTTAGGGGTCTTTGTGTCGAAAATTGTTGGTTTCTGACACCCTGGCTTATCCTGTGTTAGTTGAATGGCTGTGGCTGTGAGTCCCTTGTTCATCCCGTCATTCTCTGTGGGATTCCAAATGGATCTTCCTCGATATGGCTGTGGTGGCTCACCTCTTGCCAGGACCTCAGCTATCTGCCTACGGTCGGATGGTAGGATTAGATGGGCCATAGCTCTCTCACTGCATCCTGAAAAATATAAACACAATCTCCATCGGAGAGTGAGATCAGTCTAGGTTAACAAATAAACACAATTCTGGATTACCAAGATTCTATTTTTAATAGCCTCCCCGTCAATTGCTCCCATAGTGCATCTTTTCTTGGGAACCCAAGAGTATGGGATTTGCATTTCCCTGATGCTTTAAGGATGCTGAGCACTTTCTTAGATGGGACAAGGCCATTTGTGTTTCCTCCTTTGTGAATTCTCTGTTGAGATCAGTGCCCCATTTTGTGAGAGGGCTTTTTGAGATTTTATTATGTATTTTTTGAGTTCTCTGTAAAATCTGGAGATTAGGCCTTTGTCTGAGTTATAGCTGGTAAAGATCATCTCCCAGTTTGATGGGAGATGATCCTTTTTTATTGTCCATAATGAGTTACATTATTTATTGGGCCAACAATAAGTTCTTATCCCCAACTCCCCAATGTCCCTCCTCCCCATCCCCAATCAGTTGGATATCCTCCTCCGTGGGCGGTCTGGATCAGTCTTTATGGTAGGGGACCATGGGTAGCCTAGTATTCAGCCGGGTTCTCCTGACCCAAGTGTGTTGTTACTGAGGGGGGCCATGCCTGTGGATAGTCTCCCCACCACGGCTCTCAAAATTTTTCCGCCCCCTTCTTCCTCTCAGTTCCCTGAGTCATTGTGGGTGAGTATTAAGGCTGCTGTAATGTTGTGAGCTTAGGGATTTTTGTGTCAAAAATCATTGGTTTCTGTCTCACTGGTTTATCCTGTGTTGATTGAATGGCTGTGGGTCCCTTGTTCATCCCGTCATTCTCTGCGGGGTTCCATATGGATCTTCCATGATATAACTGTGGTGGCTTATCTCTTGACAGGATCTCAGCTATCTCCCTGTGGTCGGTTGGTAGGGTTAGTGGGCCACAGCTCTCTCACTGCATGCTGAAAAATACAAACACAATCTCCATCGGAGAGTGAGATCAGTATCGGTTAACAAGTATACACAATTCTGGATTACCTAGATTCTATTTTTAGTATCTATGCCACCTTTTAATGACTGGAATGGTATAGGCTTAATTAATGTGACCTTGTAAAAAACAGAGACTGGATTTTGTTTTAGATCCAGATATCATATTCATAGTGTGCAGCCTAGGTCTTCTCTGGGGTGCTTGTCCTCAGTCTAAGCGGTCAATTCTGTTTGATGAATCAGCTGGCATTCTGCCACACATGATGATGAATAATATTCATATGATGTTGTATAGAACACACCAGATTTTCTCAGCAACTCAAAAATGAGAGAAAAGCTTTGGTCCCAGATGAAGGGCTCAGTGGACTCTAGGGGAGGAGTCATGCACTTCCACCTGGAGGCTTACTAATCAGACTGAGAAATTCAGTGTTCTAAGTTAAAGTTTCTCTCAGTACTCATCATGGGCAAAGCACTTCACTTTTAATTTTATCCTACTGTTCTAGAGTAGCTTTCAGGCCCTAAGAGGAAGGAAAGAACTGTTTACTGAGGAGTCCTTTTCTTTCTTGTTCCATTCAGGCTGCTGAGTAGTACCAGATTAAGAGGGTTGTGTGAAAACCCTCTCTCTAGACTGTCTTATTCCAACCTATCCATTCTGAGATATTCAAGTAAAATAACCTTGATGTTCATGCATTTTAGAACATTTTTAAAATATATTTTCACACAAAAAAGAAAAATTTAAAAACAACTAAAAGGAGTGAAAAATACATGGTTCAATATCTAAATAGAAGGATAATTTTTAATATTCTGTTATAAATGACCATTTAATAATTGAGAAACCTAAAGATCTAAACGATTATGGGAAATAAGTGGTAAAACTAGGCCTTCATCTTCAGAATCACAATCTTCAGGTTTTTTTTTTTTTTTGGTCAGTTTTGAAGCTGCAAGCTGACTAGCCTTCTTCCATATCCACATAGTCCTCAGTTGTGAGTTTCTGTCTTATCAAGTTGTCTTTTTTTAACCATGAAACATTAGAATATCAACAGATTTCTGTTTTACTAGTTTATAAATTTGATCATGCTTCTGCACAAAGAATTTCATCTTTTGTGTATACTGTGTCTTTTGTTGACATTCTGATATGTCTAGAAAACTCAGGTAAGACCCTGGCTCAAGTCTATTTTCATGGGTCTGAGAGGCTTCCTGGGGAAAAAATCATCTATGCAGCAGAAAGAACCAGGCATGACACATTTAGAACAAATTCCTTGTCATTGAAAGGGAATAAGAAATTTGTGTTCCACACAGTGGCTGTCACTGTACATCACCAGCCCATATACACATTGGTCAAAAAACAGCATAATAAAAGACAGAAGACTATTTTTGTAGAAAAAAACAAACACTACAACATTGGTATACATACACAGGCTGCTTGAGGATGTTTCTGATAAATTATAGCTTGTATTTTACCTTTTGCCATATATACCAGGTATCGTTATACCAGGTAAAATAGGTATTTTACCTATACATATACCAGGACCTTCATGTTTTGCAATAAAGGCTGGGGGAACAATAGCAGACCCTACTGGAAGATTATGCTGCTCAAAGTTACATGTGGAAGCTAATGGAGCAGGAGAACATTTCTAAGGTTGCATAGTTGTTCATGAAAACAGACTTTCCTGGATTTCTAAAATATATTTAATGGTGAACATTGGAGAATCTAGATCCAAGTAGGTACCAGACCCAATGAAATATATTTAAAATCATATGTTGTATTATAAGTGATAATTTATAAAATAATGACTACAAGATAAGTAATAACCTTATCACTAATTCTCTATTTACCACTTGGAAATTCTGACTGAATTTTGTCCTGTGTTAGCTTCTATGAACTGAGTGTGCAGAAGCACCAAATGGTGGGATAGGGAACAGGAGCTATTCTAAGTAAGCGACATTTTCATGCACTGATGTATTCGGTAATATAACTGCAATGTGATTAGTATAAATGTAATATGTGTAGCTGCTTCCACCCACTAATTGTTGACACAATTCCAATGTCTATTCCTATTTATACCACTAAAGCTTTAGTCAACTGTAGAATTGAAAAGAAAATGTACACAGTAAAATAGTAAATAGGAGCCTCACTCAGAATACTCTATGTTTTGTTAATCAATGAGGAAATAAATCAGTTAGCACATGCATTTTGTTTTTTTCCTATGAAGAGGTGAGATAACTTTATAGTGTTCTGTATATGTATGCTAATGCATGTGTATACAATATAGACATTTATATATAACATTTTAGCTTACAAACACACATTTAAATATTTTTTCAATATAGTATATATACATATATATATTATTTTATATATTTTTTTCGTGAGTTCTTGTTTCATATGCCTTATTTTCAGTATTGGTTCCTCAATAGTAATTGAATTTGGCTATACAAAAGTATTTCCATGGAATGTTGTGTTGAATTTAAGGTTGTTTTTATTATTGTTGTTGTTGAGAATTGAAAGATCTACTTCTGTCCTTTGGTAATGGGGATATATTGTCCTACAGATCATTTTTATAATTCACAAATTTGTCTAAATAGTACTTTCATCATTTTCAGAAAGATTACAGGAAGAGACAAAGAGGTCATGTTCTTGTTACAGAAAATTGTTTTAGGTATTTAAAAAAATTTTAATCAATGTTTAGTCCTGAGCATTTAGATGAGCATAAATGTAAAATTATTACCAGGCATGGTGACACTGGTTCAACATAGGTACATTAGCCAAAACCACAAGTCAGAGTTGCATCCACAGTGCCTGACCCTTTTATCTAATTCAATGGGGGGAAGCATTGCATGAAGACTCAGATCTCATCTAATAGGCAACATAAAAAACAAAGCTACTTAACTGACAGCCCCAAAATGAACATTTGCAGACAAAATTAGAGAATGCAATGACTATTTCAAATATTGTGAAATTTTAATGTCTGGTTTCAGGGCTCTTTTTGGAAAGGATTGTGAAGTCTCAGTTTAACATGGAGGGAGTTTTGTGTTTGAACTCAGCAGAGAAAAACAGTGATGAGTGAAGAAACTCAGGGTGTATCCGAAGGCAGGTCAGATTTTGTCCCATGCCCATGGGGTGTAATTATGAAGCATTTCATAGATATTTTATTCTGTAATTTTAAGTCACATAGCATCAATAAGTGTTTTATAATAATAGCAATTCCATTACTAAGTAATTATTCACATTAGATCTGATTATTTGCTTTTTTGAGATTTAGTTTCCTAACTGTAAGATGATGAAAATTGCTTCTAATATCTTAAAGAATTATGAGGATCAAAGGAGAACATGTCTGCATAAACTCTAAATGTATGTCAAGTGTGCTTGACTGAAATTAAATTTAACAAATCCCTGATCCATGTATCTTTATGCACAAACATAAGGGTCCAAGAACTCCTTGAAAAGAAGTGGTAAAGAAAGTATGAAGGAAATAGGAAAGATGGTGGCTGGGGCAGGGAAATGGCAGTCTAGTTTATGAACATGGTTTCTCTAAAAGAAACAAACCAAAAAAACCCTAGTTCTTGCCAGGCGTGGTGGCACATGCCTTCATTCTCAGCACTCGGGAGGCAGAGGTAGGAGGATTGCTGTGAGTTCAAGGCCACCCTGAGACTACATAGTGAACTCCAGGACAGCCTGGGCTATAGTGAGACCCTACCTTGAAAAACAAAAACAACAACAACAACAACAAAAAAAAACCTAGTTCTTATGAATAGACAAATGTCCTTGACAAGTGAGCTTCTATTATTAGAACAAACCAAATAAAATATGAGTAAACACTGTTAATATTAATTCACTTGCGACAAAAGTAGAATTTGCAAAAAAAAAATGTAAGAAAGTCTTTTCTGCACTTTCGTTGAATGTCCACCATGCCATGCTAAGAAAGTAAATAAAATATCAATTAATAAAATTAATAACTGATTATAATAATAATTAACAGGTAAAGGCTGTAGGTAAGAAGAAAATTTAAGCCCCTCGAGAATAAAGTTTTCAAGTTGCCCTCAAGCCCTCTAGCAATATCATTTACATATAAATAATTGACATCCAATTATAAATCATTTCGATCTGTTCATTAAACAGGTCTCAAAGGACTGCTGGTAAGCAATGCTTTGTTTGACTTGTTCCAATTACTGTATTAATTAAAATTTAGTTGAACAAACAAGCTCAGCTTCAATTACTTAATTAATTAATTAACTCATGTAATAGAAACTCAACAGTAAAAAAAATTACAATTTTGCAATTAAGTTGCAATGCTAGATTTTTTTTTCCAAGAAATATGAAGTATTGTGATGTTAATGCAGTTGCATTTATTTTCCATGTGGGGTCCTTGTAATTTTCAAATCATTCACATTTGCATCCCTTTGACTTTATTCTTCCTTAATTCTGTCAAATCATAATACTGACATGTTTGTCTTCAGTTTCCACGACCAACCCCCAAGGTGGCTTTTTCAGCCATGTTGATACTGTTTGAACTTCACTGAGACATGTCACTTTGGATGAGTGATTTATAATAGAATAGAAAGGCAGGCATTGTGAGTTCCTAGTTATAGCACAGGCTTTAAGACACAAGAAACTAATGTGAGAAGTTTGATTAATTTCCAGAGCATTTTGTTAGTCTATTTAATCTGCGAATTCTCTGTCATACTTAGTAGAATATGTGTTAGGTTTAATGGTTGCTTTCTCTAGGAGCAATAGTTATTCCTGGTAAGGATCTAGGGAGTAAGAATACTGAATCGGCCCTTGATTGCTCTCAGCAGAGCTCCCATGGACACCTGTTGGTAGTTGGAAGAGAGGGGAAGTGGGAGTCATGCTCATTCCCACACAGGGAGAGTTCTAATGGGAACTGGAAATCACAGTGACTATGTTCATCAGTTTCCTTTTCCACCCCATCCCACCAGACAGTAGAATCCGTCTTCTCCTCACCAACTGTTCCCCCCTCTGTGCTCACAGCAGATGGTCGCCTCATTGCCACGAAGCTCCAGTTCTTGGGCTGACTCCAAATGTATTGGGGCAGAACAAATCAAGCACTCACTCACATTGTGCTGGGAATGAATGTTAGGGGCAATAGTGTAACAAATGGTTGCTGGTGTGGACACTGCACAGAGGACCATGGTTCCCTTTGCAGCTTTTGCTTCTCACCTCCAGTGTCCATCACAGTAACGCCTTACCTCAAGGTTCTAGTAAATGTTCAGACAAACATTAATGGATAAATAATACTAAAATCACCATGGAAAGAAACTCTACCAAGTCTGATAGCCAGGCTACCCTATTTAATTTCTCTCTTTTGTCTTTACATGAATCCTATTGTTTTGATCAATAAACTGTATGGAAACAATTTAAGTTACCACAATGATAATTCTTACATTTACTGTAACTAAAATAAAAGCATATTTCAAGAGAATTGAGACTGAATCGTTCTATAGTCTAAATATGTTCTGCCTTATTCTGAAACGGAGGAAGCACTGTGCTGAACTTTGCAGGCCCAGAGACTGATATTTCATTAATAGTTCCCAGTAGCTTTTAAAATGTTACCCAGTGTTCAGGCAGCAATCCAAGTTTCCTGCTATGCCTGATTTAAAATCTGCCAAAGCCAATGATCATTCTTTTAAAGTTAAGGAATATGAATTGTCAGGCTAACAGTGTGGCTTTTGAGACTTTGGCACATAGTAATGATGGCCAAGGTAACTAGAACCAACTCTGTCACCAAGGGCAGCTAGAAAAGATGAGACTCATCTGCCCCAAGGGATCAGAGAGATGACAGAATTAAGGGACACATCAGGCCAAGGATGGGAAGAGAAAGGATTGCCTACTCTAATAGGATGGCTGGTTTTACCCTGGTAACTTTGGTGGCCCTTGAACTGTAGAGAGAGAGAACTTTGCAGAATTTTTACCACCTTCAAGGGGAGGAGCTTAATACCAAACTCCATAAACCACTGGCATCTTGGATTTGGATCCCAATGGTCTATACTTTAGAGCCCAGAAGCCCAGGTGCCTGGCTCCAAATTATCCTGTGTATCAAGAAACTTCTGCTCTGAAAATGGGTTACAATAATCCATAATTACTAATGTCCATAGGTACCTACTGAAGCAAACAGAATTCTCCTAGAGGAATGTCATGTTATTCTAGGGAGCCAATAATAAAATGATTCCCACAAATATATGATACAATAACCTGAGAGCCAGCAGAAAAGACAGCAGGAATACACAGGGGATCTCATGGAGCAGAAATTACTAGATCTCAAAGGCACTAAAAAGATTTTAAAATTTGTTTTAAGAAAGTCATTAGCTACTCTTATAAAGTCATGTCATAGTCTCCACTTTCAGGCAATTTGTTACATGTTCATAGAGAATATGCATACAATTGTTTTGTATAGAGAATATGCGTACAATTATTTTCCTTTGTTTAGTGTTTCTATACTAGGATAAAATAGCAAAAATTGAAAAAGGAAAACGTATAAGGCAGCGTCTAAACATTAATCATCTATGTAAATATGAGAGATTTTTTTTAAATGTCTGTGCTGTGGTTTGAATGTGAAATGTCCCTCATAGGCTCTTGGTTTGAGCACACGGTCCCCAGCTGGTGGTGAACTTTGGGAAGGTGGCAGAACCCTTAGGAGGTGGAGCCTTGCTGGAGGAAGTGCATTACTATGAATAGGCTTCGAGGTTTGATAGCATGGTCCTAATTTGATAGCATGGTCTCTCTGTTCCTTACTGTGGATGTGAAGTGACCAGCTGGCTGCTTGCTCCTGCTGTCATGCATTCCCTGCCATCCATTTCTTTCCTGCCATGAGGGACTGTTAACCCCAGTATTATAAACTGACACAAATTTATTATTCATTCATCAAGCCTCTTTTAGCGATGTGTGATGGTTAAGTTTCATTGTCAATTTGACCTTCTTAGTAATCTTGGGTGGATCTCTGAGGATGTTTACAGGAAGGCATAGGGGACAGGATGTAAGGAAGCACAGGGAAGCTAGAAATTAATATCCCTTCCTGTGTGAGCAGTGCTGGAAAGAAATTCCAGAGACTCAGGAAGCCATTACGTCTGGGGTAGGGTTATATAACTCCACCATAAGGCTATATAAAGGGGGAGAAAATCTCACTGTTCCCTTACCTACCTCCTAGCCTCCTTGCCTGCCTGCCTGCCTGGCTACTAGTGCTTGTCATGCATCTCTTCATAGACATTGAAAAGGAGCTTCCTCAGCATTCCAGCCTGAACTGAAGACCAGCGGCTCCCCAGGAAGCCTTTAAGCCTTCAGTGCTGGATTAGGACAGCTGAGGCATCCAGCCACGTGGACTGAGCAGTGACCAGTTCCTTAACTCTTGGGTTTACAGACTACTATTGTGGGACTGCTGTGAGCTAATCCAATGAAACCCCTTTCTGTTTACTTCAGTTCATTCTGTTGATTCTGTTCCTCTAGAGAACCCTGACTAATACACCAGGTATTTGATCACAGCCATGAGCAAAGTAACTAATACAGTCAGCGAGAAGTGGAAAGTTGCCCTGTATTCCTCTGTGGAGGCAAAAACACCAAATAAGGCAACAGCCATGGGGAGAGCTCTGACCAATGTGAAGGTCGCCTAAGAAAGCTATGAGAGAGGCATGAGGTTAGTGTTATCTTGGTTCCTTGGACTAAAAATTTTAGAAGCTCTACCTCTAACAAAAGATTACCAAGTAACAGGCTGGTTCAATGGACTTTGTCAAAAGGTATAATTTGTAGATAAATATAGAAATAAATCTAGTTCAACCTGAATTAAAACTCTAAATTAGTATCCTCTCTACCACCCTCATTTCCTTCCATCCCCACCCAACATCTTCTCTCCAGGAACATATCACACTGTCTTATCTCTGAAGCACTGACCCATTGGGAACCAAGCCTTCCTTGGGTGACACATTCGGTCACAAGGGAAAGTAGAAATTGCCCTGCTTTTGTTCTCAGTCTTGCCTCCCTGTGCAGTTCTAGTGAGCATCCCACCTTCAAGATTCTCTGTTAGGAAATACACACAGTCTCTAGGTCCAAGTATGTTTCCTGGGAATTCTCAGAGCTCCACTGCGTTTCTATAGTGAAATAAGCATTGACGGGAGGGTAAAATATTAGCCTCTGCTGTTTGAGTATGTCCTCAGCTTGCCCCCTCAAACCCATCTCTTCCTTCCTTTCTTCCCTCCTTTTCTCTCCTCATTTTTGGCTTAGAAGAAGAGAAAATGCAAAGCACATTTCCCTTAAGCCTAAGATTTACTGTTTCTGTTGATTCCCTCTCCAATATATTGAATTCTTATCTAGTCCAGAGAAGGATAGAGAGGAAAAGGCTTTGGTAATAAGATCTGGTGAGGTGTTTCCTGTATCTTTTATTTGCAGTTGCCTTCAACTTTAAGACAATTTTGTAGACAAAATTGGAGAGAATAAAAATTGTATACAAAACCCAGTCACATCTGATCTCTTAGTTATGAATCAAAACACATCTGTTCTATGACTCCTGGTTCCCCCTCACACCTTCCCTGATGTTCCTAAATCCCAGGTGTTCTTGATGACATTCAATGCCCCACACCTGATTTATTCTTGTGTGTTGCTTCCAAAGGACTGCACCCAGAGTGGAAATGGGTGTTGTTTCCAAAATGATCTAGCCACTTCTAATCAGTTGTTTCTAATGGAAAGCAACTATCTGTTCTGTGAAAGTATTCACCAAGGTCTTGCTTTGTAGCCCAAACAATCCTCCTGCCTGAGTCCCACATGTTCCCCCACCACTGGTCCCCTTGGTTCCTTTTAAGAAAATGTTTTCAGGCAGTGGGGAATTGGGGATAACAACTCATTGTTTGCCCACTAAATGTTGTAACTCATTATGGACAATAAAAATTTAAAAAAAAAAAGAAAATGTTTTCAGGAAGGCTCTCAGCCTAGCCCAAGCTGGCTTCAAGCTCACAGTGAAACCCTTACCTTAGCCTCCCAAGTGCTGGGATTTGGGGCAAGAGCCACTATGCCCAGCTCTTTATATGTCTTCTTTATATGTCTAGCTCAAATGATGTTTTGTTGAAAGATAATTGTTGAATTCAGCCCAAGTTTATTGAGTACTTACCAAGAGATGAAATTTTCCAACCTTTTACAGTTTATAGTCTCATTCTCATTAATCTAAAGAGTTCCCTGGGGAGAGAGGACATATCTTATTTATTGCATGTTTCCAGACACAAAATAAATGTTTGTGGAAACAAGAAAATGCACCCAAAACAGGATGGACTACTGAAGTGAAAACAACAAAACAGCAGTCCCTGAACGCTCCTAGCTAGCCTCTCCACAAGGTAATCACCAGAGATTGCTTTAAAGATATCTAGAGTTGAGATGATGGAAATCTGCATTAGCAAACTTGACTAACCAGTCTTTATCTTCTTTAGCTTTGTTTTCCCCCCCTTGTTGCTGTCCCTGGAGACTTAATGTCCACATAACCTAGGAATCAAGGTCTTCTTTTGCAGATTCTTAGTTTTGTGGCTAGAATAAGTTAGATATGGGCTCAAAAGGAAACTCAAGAACATTGATTTGGTATTTGAGAGAAAAACAACAGGGTGGGGAAACTCCATCTCAGCAGTTGCCAGGAGGAGGGAATGGATGGAGGGAAGACAGAAGGCCATGCTTTACTGAGATACCAACAAAGAAAAAGAAATAAGTCTATGAGCTGCTGCATCAGGCGGGAGTGGAGGGGGAATAGGGGTTGAAGGATGTTCTTCAAAGAGAAGTGAGAAAGAATGCTCAGAGGCTCAAGCCAAGCAGGCTTAGGGTTCTGGCTGGTATCTAAACAAAAATAGTAAGATAAAAACTTAAAAAGGGAAAGAAGAAAAGAAAGTCATATTAGGGCTTTTGTTGCATGAGGCTTTTGAGCCTTCGACATGCCCAGCTCTGTAGCCGACTTCCATTCTTTGGACTGCCTTTCTCTTCTGTTTTATATTAAACCATTTCTATCTCTATCTGTATCCTTGTGTCCCTGGTTCAAGTCTTTGTCCTGGGACAGGAGAAGCTGGAAATGTCCAGAGGTGCCCTCTGGACTCTAGTCCATACCTATAGTGACTGGAGAATAATAAGCCAGGAAGCAAACATAAAGTACCTTCAAATTTCTCACTCTCTCTTCCTTAACAAGAGTCCCCAGGGGCTGAAGAGATGGTCCAGCTGTTAAAGCAGCTTGCTTGCTTTATTCCTGCAGGCCAGGATGCTGTTTCATACCAACTTCCTCTTAATTGAAACATTCCACACTGGAGGAAGGCTTGTTAAAACTCAGAAAGTAAACCACTCATAGTTCTCAGGAAGCTCCTGAACCTTCCAAGATTCACAAAGCCCTTCCTTCACCGGGTTATAGAAACACTAACAATTCCTAGGAATGGAGGCTCTTCAATGGGACAAAGTGACTGCAAGTCATGCCTACACCTTTCATGAGTTGTTACCTATACTAGGATGGTCTTTCCAGTGACACAGCTGCCTTTAAGTCATCCATGTTTCTGTAAATAACCCATTACGCATGTTCTGTACATGAACCCAATAAACTCATTGGTCCACCAAGTTGGACTTCTTTCTGTCTTTGGTGCCCTGTTGTCTACTCAAGAAATGTTAACACACCAGATGGTTGTAGTTCCCAATCAATATGACTGCTATCTTTATGAAAAGGAGGGAAGTCAGGCATAGATATTCACAGGGAGAATATCATTTGAAGATAGAGAGGTCAAAGAGATGGGTAGGAGGCCCAGAAATGCCAAAGATTGCCAACATCACATGAGAGGCAAAAAGAAGGGCGTGTATCAGATTCTTCCTTGTAGCTCTCAGAAAGGACCAGCCCTCTGGACATCTGATTCCAAACTCATTGCCTGCTGATCAGTGAGTAAGATAGTGCATTTCTGGCATTTTATCCACCCAATTCATGGGACTTTTCTATGGCAATGTTAGGCATTAGCAGACCTGCTAGGTAAGCTGGAAAGGCATTAGCAGACATCTTTGTTCATAAAGGGTAAACCCATCCCTTTTAATTAGCTTTAGACTTCACCTCCCATTTATTTGGCAACACATTAATTTTGAGAAAGGGAAAACTTACAGTTACCATCCTTAGAACTTGAAATACCTTGAGAAAGGAGGACAAATATCACCTTTAATCCCAGCATTTGGGAGGCAAAGGTAGGAAGATCACCGTGAGTTTGAGGCCATGTTGAGACTACATAGTGAAATCTAGGTCAGCCTGGGCTAGAGCGAGACCCTACGCCAAAAAACACAAACAAAAAGTATCTGATCTGAGTTGTACCTTTGACTCTGGGTGGAAATGTGGTATTCTAAATTGCTCAAAAGATCATAATATTATAAGATCATACTATTTTCCCTTCCCTTATGAGTTAACTAAAATGCCCTGTCATTCACCTGGACAGGAGGTCACTCCTCTGGAAGGCTGATACATCTGAAGGTAAGTTGAAAGGATGGGATGGATAATTATTCCTTTAATGAGCTTTGAATTTATGCATACCTGTAGCCCCTCCATTGCAGTTGATTAAAGATCCTCACAGTTAAGCCTGCCCATTTTTCTGAGTTCCATCAATAATAACAAAGTAATCTTTTCTCTTTTAATTTAATATCTTTATTATGAATAAGACTATACATTGTATGAGCAAGTCTTGTGAAGGTGTCCCGTTTCCCTTCTCTCCATCCCCTACTCACTGGGGTCCTTCCTCGGTGTGCATACAGGATCTGTCCATAGGGTATGGGGTTGTGAACTGCAACAGAGGTAGCCAGTTTTTCTTTCCTTTTTTTCTTCCCCCTTTGTGCATTGTTGCTGAAGGGGGCCATGTGTCTGGATATTCTCCCCCACAATGGCTCTTACATTCTTTCCTCCCCCTCTCCCGCTCAGTTCCCTGAGTCATGGTGAGTGAATTTTATGTCTGCTTTATTATTGAGATCTTAAGTATCTCTGGGCCTTTGCCCTAGGTTGTATTGGGTATTGTTGGTGTCTTTTCTTTTTCATGGTGACACTAAATATTCTGCTCTCACCTCAAAAGAAAGAAGGATTTATTCTGAAGCCAAATATGAGTGAACATAGCCAAAGAACACAGATTCCGGTTACCTCAGATACTGTCATGCTAACAGTTTTGTGAAGTTTTTATAGTTACAGTACAAGTTATAAATCAAGGCATTTTTCAAATACATGGACAGAAACATCATGTATCTGTTATAGCATAGAGAGGAATTCACTGCTCTAGGCCTATCACTAATCTGAAGACATTTTTGACCTTTGTGTTGGTGGAAACTAATGTTTCTTTTTTTACATTCTAAAAAGTGATGTGAGAATTTTGGGTATCTTTGAGAGCAGTAGAACCTTTCTGGTCTCTTGGGTGGTCAATAAATCAGGAGTTAAGAGGCTGGATGATCACAGTCATACATAAATTCCTCTGAGTCAGTGGGTCTTTGCCTTATGAATTCCAATGCATGATCATCACAGACCATAGGTGGTTAAATTTAGAAAAGATTTACTATAGAGATTATACAGTTTAAGAGAAGGTAAAAAGACAGACCTCCTGCTAGAAGGGGGGAGGAGCCTTCCAGAGATGGGAAAGCCTCCCTTCTACCCCCCCACCCAGATTGAGGTCTTTTACTGGGTAAGAGTCTTATACTGGATGGAGAGCTGAACTGCTTAGTCCAAACCCAAGGCCAAGGGTTTGGGTACCTCTAGGTTTTCAGAGAAGGCAGTCATCTTAATCTCTTAATTTTTTTTCTTCTAGAAAAATACTAGATAAGACTCAAGGACATTCCTTGCTTTTACTTTTGGGGATCCTGTTGCCCCTAAACTATTTAAACACATTTTACTTGCTAATCAGAAGGATGTTAGGTCAAACACAGAGGTGGGTGATAAATAGTAATTGCTCTGACATTCTAGGAATTCTCATGCTCTCTCTCTCTCTGAAGACCCCTGCCCACCCCACACAAATGCAGCTGCTTACAGACTTACTGTAAATTAAAAAACATGGATTTCTTTCCTCTTTCTCCTCTTCTTCCTCTTCCTCCTCCTCTTCTTTCTCCTCCTCATTTTTTAGCTCTTGGTGGGCTTAACCTGGGGGGGCTAAGGTGTCAGAAAGTCAATGATCACTCAAACTGTGCCCTGAGTTAGTAGCTCTCCATCTGGTGCCACTCCCTGAAGCATTCTGACACATAGAGCCTGGATGAGCAAGGTGAAAGTAGATAAGAAGATGCTGAGAACTCCCAAGAGAGGACTTCCAAAAGAATGAGTGTTCCCCAAGACAGGTGGTTGCCAAATTAGCTGCCTGGCTCCTGGACCTTTACCTGACTTAAGGTGCAAACTCGATAAACACTGAAGTCATCTTTACTGAGACTGGTTGTTCTTTGCCCACACCATGGACTGAACCAGTGAGGCCCTTGCAAGCCCCTCATGGGTTCATGTCCCTTTGTCCCAACTGAGAAGCTGATCACACATTGCTCAGCCAATCGGGGGATCATCATGGTCATCTTGTCCACTAGCTTTCCTAGCTAGTTGTGCTTGCTTTAAATGATATTCACTAATTCCCTTTTTCTTTTGTCTTTAGGCACTGTGACTGTGGCTTGTAACAGGTTATGTGATTAGCTTGTAATGCGCCATGAACCCTCACCGGACTGCCGATGGGGAACTAATTCCTATCCTGGTAAGACTCTTTCAGATGAATGAATGCAGCACAGTTCCCCTTGTGCTAGGACTAGAGTGGGAGTGATGGTGAGTGGATTGGAGGGACAGCCAGCTGATACTCCTGGTGTGAAGGTTTTCACAGGGCAGGGAACAAACATAGTCTTCTGTATCCATGGACTTTGAGTCTGCAGGCTAACCATCTCAAATCCAAAATATTAAATTTTGTCTAAACTGAAAATGTACAGATTTTTTTGCTGTTGTTCCCTAAACAATACAGCATAACTATTGGCATGGTGTTTACATTGCAGTGAATAGTATAAACAACCTAGACATGATTTAGCATATAGGTTATATGCAAATGCTATTGCATTTTATGTAAGGGGTTTGCACATCCATGGGTTTTGATATGCACAGGATGTCCTTGAATGAAAGATCCCCACTGAGAGAAGATGACATTAGAAGTTGGGAGCCTGCCTCTAAGAGATCTTCAATGTTGTGAGGGGGAAAAAAAAGCATGAGTTTGCCTTGTTTTTGGTAATGAGATATTTCATACCTAGTTAAGCTGTAGAGAATCTTATCAGTCATGATTAAATCATTCATTTAATTAACAAGGACTTATTGTATGAAAACTGTATTATACAAAGTATGAGCATAACATTATAAGAGAGAGAAAATGAATACATAAAACCAGCAAATAAAATGTCAGAGTGACATAATTATCTTGGCAGAAACAAATAAGGGTGATATTGGGCATCTTCCAGGATTTCCAGGTTCTTGTGTTTGGGGATGAAGAATTGTGAAGGTAAAAATAAAGAATAATGGATAACTGCTTATTTTAAACTGCTCACTTAAACTCTGAAAAATAGCTGTGCCATAGGTCTTGAGAAAGACACCAGATGTGCAGCTGCCTGGTAAGGCAGGAGGGCAGGGTGGAGTAACTAACTGCTGATTTGGCTTCTGTAAGATGCTTGCGCCATAGGAATGTAGGAAGATAAGGATGACTAAACACCGGACATCTGCTCTGGCCTTAACCCTAACCGCTTGTTTGGCTTCTGTAAAATGCTTGCGCAGGATGACTAAACATAACCCTGGACTGAAAAGTCTGGACGGTAAAGATTTGAACGAACCAATGAGAAAATAGCCCGAGCAAACTATGGAAATCCCCTAGAGTTGTTTGCTTCTGTCTATAAAAAGGCTTGAAACCCTGTATTTGGGGCCGTTGGTCTCAGCTCAGTGAGTGAACACCATCCGGGTTCGAACCTACCTGAATAAAGTAACCCTTGCTTTTGTTCTGACTTGAGTCTCTGGTGGTCTGTCTTCGGGGGTCACGGACCTTACAGAATTAACAGAGACACACAATTACAACAGAAACAAAAATAGTCTGTCCAGGAAGGGACAATTGGACTTCATAGAGAAAAAAAATAGAAGCTCAAGGCAATGCTATCCAAAGGGTTGGGGCTTTTCTGTCGCCCAGGGTAAGCTCTTGGATCATTTGCATAGCTTTCTTGCACATGGCCTCTGTCACTTACAGTTTGCATTGAGTCACAGATCACCTTCAGACACCCTCCATTGTGCCCTTGGCTCTAGTCAGTTTCAGTTGAGCTCATTCAGGGGGTTTCCAGCCTTCTTCTGCTAACAGGTGTATGTATGCTTGGGGGTGGGGGTAGGGTGTAATATGTGAAGGAAGCTAAATAAGCACATAAATACTTGTCAAATGATGGTATTGAATGAAGAAAAACTAAACTAGTCATGGTGAGAACACAGGCTTAGCTGGAGCAGAAGGGACAGAGACCTGCACACTATTTGAGAGGGATACTGAAGCAAAATGTTTCCAGTAAGTGCCACTGAGAATAGCAGGAAGCAAGGGGAAAGGCCCTGCAGTGTTCTGACCTCAGAGGTGGGGGGTAAAGGTTTAATTTCAGTGTTGGAAGAGGGAACAAGAAGAAAGCCATTGCCTCTGTCATCCATTGTACAGAGGGCAGAGTTTTCAAAGATATAGTCAGAAAGTATGGGGAGACTTGGGATATAACAAAGAGCGTGTAATGATAAGTAATAATTAGTTATTAATTTTTAAAATCTGCACTTTCATATGAAAGGACGTGTCCATCAAAATTGAGTCAAGGTCCAGGTACACATTTCCTATCCAGGAATGGCCAAGGACATGTGGCGATAACGCTAATCCTGTCAGTGTACCCAAAGAAATGGGTTATTTGTGAGCATGCCCAGCATTTACAGTGAAGAGAAGCAATCTCACATTGCTGGGTACATAGATAGTACTCCTAAATGTAAGTTCTGGATTCTTTCACCTTGAAAAAATGATAAATTATTGAAAAGCTCTCAACTTTATTCTCCTTTCCTTGTGACAAATATTTTGTCATAGTATTGAATGCATGGGAACCAGGATACCTCACCAAATATTATGTCTAGAAAAAGTTCTCCACATTTTAAGTCAAGTCAGCAAGACAGATAAGTGAATATTTACATAATTAGATAGCTTGGGCAGAATTTAAATAAATCATTATAGCCACTATCTATGGAAAGCTATAAAACACACTCCTAGTTCCAAATTAATGTAAACGGAAGAATTGCACCAAATTACATACCAAACTTGGGGCTCTTAATAATTACTCAGATCTCAGTCAATAACCTGGCCAATTTTAAATTAGAGACAAACAGAACTTTGCAGGTATACATGCCTATCATTTGATTAACATTTACAAACAAAATGAGGAATCAGAGCTCTCTGCTGAGCCATGAACTATCTTCTTTTTGTCTATTTGGAAACAGAAAAGCTTTCAAGAGTCACTTTAAAGCTGTTCTTTTTTTTTTCTTAATGATTGCACAAAACATCAGAGATAATGAAGAAACTTGAAATTGGTCCTGAGCTCTGGTTGAGAGGACATACCCATTTCCAACTATCTGGAGGTTTGAATTCTAGCCATTGTGGAAAGACTCATATATCTGATCTAAATTGTCATTTAAAAAAAACAACCCTTGCTGAAAATGTAGTAGGCAACAGCAAAGAGTTTACTTCACCCTTCTATACATAGAGCATTTCCTTATTAGGGCTTCATTTCAGATTCATTGGAAAAGACTAGGGTTTTACTTCTGAAATTTCCACTTCATAACTTGGAAAGAATACACAAGGAGTAATAGAAACCATTTTTGAAGAGAAGCAAAAAGAAAGATACCATATACTATTCTTGTCAAAGTACCACTCAGAAAAGCTTCTTTTCTTTTGGAGTGTATTTCATTGAATCGTGAAGGCAAAACTTGAATTAGAAAAGGAGTTGGTATAATTAAAGTTTAAAAACCAATGTCCAAGTGTCTCAATAACTTGCCTTAAGTGATAGTGAAAACTGTCATCTTGAAATTACATGAGTTTCAGATCCTGACTTGAGTCTTCTGTCAAAATGAAATAAATTCTTAGAGAATGCATTAAATTTCAACCCCACCTCACAGTCCCAGCTTGCTGCTGCATCTTCCAGGGATTGTGTATGAATGTTTTTTTTAATATGTAGTGCCTAATAAGTGTTAGCTGTTATGATGCTTAATCTTGATTGTCAACTTGATTGGACTTAGAATAACCTTGAAGACACACCTCTGCTCTGGGCATGGCTGTGAGGATTTTGAGAGAGGATTAACTGAGGAGGGACAACTCGCCATCCCACCAGCTGAAGAAGATAGGAAAAAGTGGAAAGCAAGTTAAGCACCTACATTCTTCCCTTTGCTTTCTAACTGAATGCAACGAGACAAGGAGACAAGTTACTTGACATTCCTATTAGAATAGCTCAAACTGTGGCTATTCACATTCAGGAAGAGTTTGGTCCCCATATTTAATTCTCTCCTTGAGGACGCACCAAGGTGTGGCATACTAATCCCAACCTTTTGCAATCCAATCAATCTGACAGTCAAGACTAGCCTTTACAGATGTTATGTCTTATACAAGGGCACACTTTAAAGTCAATTATTAACTATCCTCCAGAACATATAAACTCTTCCTTCCTTGAGCTGCTTTTCTGAGGTGCTTTGTCATGACAAGAAATGTAACTAAATATAGCTATTATTATTATGAAATATTTTGGGGCTGTGTGCTGTCATCAGACAGTTCTTGTAAACCTGTAATTCTTTGATCCAAGGGCCTCCCAAAGGTCAGTGTTGCAACAAAACAATCACTTGATGATGACTCTTCATGGAGGTTTAAAGACATAAAGAATGAGAGGTAACTATGTAACCTAGCATTCTTAACTGCCTTTACAACAAGGCCACCAGCCATTTCCAAAATTCTCATGTTGGCCTATTTTCAATCTTTTATTTGTTTATGAGAGAGAGAGAGAGAGAGAGAGAGAGAGAGAGAGAGAGAGAGAGAGAGAGAGAGACATGCACCACCTTGTGCATCTGACCTTACATGGGTACTGGGGAATCAAACTCAGGTCATTCTGCTTTGCAGGCAAGTGCCTTCACCACTAAGCCATCTCTCCAGCCCTCTGGTTGGCCTATTTGAAGGATAATTGAGATTCTGGCTAAGAGTATGCTGCTAGGAGCTTCCCTGAGGAATGAGGAAATCTCAAAGTGGCTGAGCATATGTATCCTCGACAGGAACATTGGACTAAGTGACCCACAGTTTTCTAGAGGTTCTGTGCTGGAGCAAGGCTGTTGTGAAGGTGCAGCCTGCCATATGCACCAGTACTACCACATTTGACTCCTTCAGTTTCACTCATTTATGCAGGTGTAATCCTCCACTAAGGAAGGAAGAGGGATGAAAATGGAGACTATTTCTGGGTCTGACCTTTCTCCATTTCTATTAGACTCTGTATGGTTGTTTATTTTCATCTACCATGAAGGCTATTTAATACTGTATTGAACATGTACCCCTGTATAATACTGAGTATAACGGATGGCTTAATTGGATTGAGAATGGTTGAAAAGATTAATAACACACACCTTGCTATGTCTGTGGGGGCATCAAGGAGGGGGTTATGTGTGGGGACAAGACCCTGCCTGAATGTGGGTAGCACCATCTCATAGGCAGCAGGCCCAGGTAAAAAAAAAAGGGGGACAAAAGAGAAAGCTAGCTAGTGCAAGCATCCTCTCTCTTTGCTTTCTGGCTGCTTTAATGATGTGAACTGCTGCACTCCATCATACCCTCCCTGTCACAAATTGCTGAAATCTCTGAAACCATGAGCCAAATTGAATTCTTCCCCCACATAAGTTGTTTTTGTTGCTGTTAGGTATTTATTATAGTTCCAAAAGATCTGACTCACATAGAAACTTCAGCATGACAAAGAACTATGTTTATTTGGTTAATTCTTGCTTCTCAGTGGCTAGCTGAGTACCTCAGACACATAGGAAACTTCTGGTGAGTGAGTGAATACAAGCATGCATTACTTGTGATAATAACCGAAGGAACCTTGGATGCTCCCTTTGCAGATAGGGAATGGAGATGAGTTTTCATAGAAAAGTATAGAGAATCCCTTTTGATGTACACGTCTTCACACATCTCCTTGGGGAAACACTAACTAGTTCAAGAAGAATAGGCCAGAAAGAAGATGCCAGCTGCTGTCTGACTAACAACCACATGCATCCCACTTCAAGACATTAGATTTGTTTCCTGCCTACTTCTCCTACTGCTCATCTGGGAGTGTACAAATTTAGAGTCATTTTCGTTAAGCACTAATTAACCAATTAGCAGCTGTCAACTTTTTTTTAAAAGCTCTCAAGGATTCATGGCTCCTTTCTTTTTTAAATGTATGCCTAGGATTTGGCATATGCATATGGAAATATTATTTTTATAAATAGGATATAAATGAAAATCCTTCCTATTTCTTCCTGTTCCCTAAAATTGTACCTTCTGACTGTGCCCTAAACCAGTCCCTCTTATAGATAATGGCATTTGCTCCCTCCCCTCAGGCTCCTCCCTAACATTATCAAGTGTGATAGTTTGAATGGATGTCCCCCAATAGATTGAAGAGTATATTAAAGATTTTCTCCAGTTGCCTGGCTGGAGGGTGTGTTACCTTGGCTAGATCCTAAGCTCCAGCCCTAAGATGTATCTGGGGTGGATCTGAAATTCCAGCTATACATATGCAAAGAGCAGTCTGAGCTCAAGCCTGGAGTTCCTGCTTTTTGAGAATTTGAATGTGCTTGCTTGCTTGAGGTGCTGGTGATGGGTTACTCTCTCTGCTTGGACCTAAGAAAGGGGGCCAACCTCTTTCTCCCTTATTGAACTTCTCCTGGCTCTGTTCCTTCAACAAATACTTTCCTCCCAAAACTGCCTGGTTTGGAGATTCATCCCAGTGGTGTGTGGCCAACTGCAACACAAAGTGAGGAATTGAAGGCCAGGAGAAGTTTTATACTTTACAAGTAACTATTATAGATGGAAGTAGAAGGACAATGGGTGATCATTTTTAAGCTATGATGCATTTAACTGACAAACTTAAGCATGATTGAGCTAGAATAAATGCCATACCAGCTGTTTCCTGGGAGCAGTGTTGAACACATTATTATCCCAGTTCTTGGTTTGCTCCAGACAGACCAAGGTTCTGGTCACTCTGCCACTTACTACTTCTATGATTTGGAACAGGTCACTTAACCTTATCACTTCTGTGGCTTCATTCATAGTTCATAAAGTAAAATAGTAATGGTAATAATTACATCAGATAACCTATAAGGATGCATTATATACATACATATGTGTAATGTATAAGTGCTTTTTGTGTCTTTTCAAGTGTCTTGACGTATAGCTTAGGTGCCAAATGAAGTCATTTTTGTCAGTATCTACTCCAGAGCCATTCAATGAACATTGCTATACTGCTACATAGCAGGCATAATAGTTAATTCTTGGGTTATTTTTGAGAATAGAGCACCCTACTTATTTTCATATATAATACATATATATATATATATATATGTGTGTGTGTGTGTGTGTGTGTGTGTGTGTGTGTGTATTAGTCCCCCACACTGGTTATAACTCATAAATAAATCAGAGGATTATCATTCACCAATTAATTTAGGAATATAGAAAGACTGGATTCATTTGGATAAAGTGATATTTTGCCATAATAATTCAACAATTCACTAATGAGCTAAAATAGCTAATTATTCAATGTGAATTATTTGACTATCAATATTTGAATACCACTAAGATCATATGCTACCCCCCTTAAGGATGCAGTTTCTCTCACTACAGAAATGGAAGAAGACAGAAAGTGTTTTCTCATTCACCAGCAATAAGCATATGCATTGAACTAGAACAATCAGAGGTTCTCATTATGAACTTTGAATCTTGAGAGAATTGGTCACAAAAATAGAGATTCTTGTTACTGTATATTGATATGTTCCCAAATTCATGTTTGAGAATCTAACACACAATGTAATACTCTCAAATGGGGCCCTTAGTTGATTCAGTCTTGGGGTCTGTCCTTGTGAATGAGATTAGTGCCCTTATATAAAGTAGGCTGATGGGATAGTGTTTGCCCTTTTGCCATATGATGACTCAGCAACAAGGCACCAATTTATAAAGCAGAACAAGCCTTCACTACATATTAAACTTGTTATAACTTTGAACTTGGACTTCTAAGCCTTCAGAATTTTGATAAATTTTCCTTGTTTATAAACTTTCAAATGGATTGCATTTTTGTCATAGCAACCTGAATGGACTAAGATACGCTATCTCCAGAAACAAGGTTGTGAGTCTAATTGATGATATCTTTCTCTGGAATTCCATTAGTGGCAGTGACCACAAAGATGCTACAAGTCAACCTTCCTGTATGTAGCAGGACCAGACAGGATATGCTTCTTACTACAAAGGTTTCTTGACTTGATCTTCACCAAGTCTGTCTCTCCATCTCTTTCAAGATTATGTGAGCCTCCCACACTCTATTATTGCTTAAATTGAGTTCTGTTTTTTTTTTCTTTTTTCAAGTTGCATCTAAAATACAATTGTTCTTTCTCTTAGCTGGGAATGCATAACTAATGAGGTAGTCCATGCTGAGTACACATAAATAATAAGGTCGTTCACACTGAGCAACATAACTACTGAGGTAGTTAGTTAACACTGCCTCTGCTCTAATCAGAGAATAGAGTTACTTTCCTACCATCACAGAAATGCAGACCTGAAGAAGAAGCACTAGTATGGCTGAAAAAAAATTCTGGTTGAAGAAGACATTTCTGATAAGTTTAGGAAGAAAGAGAATGAAATGAAAGGTAGTTTAGGAATAGTAGGTGTATACTAAAATCTGCCATTCATAATGTGATGGTCATGCAGCTCCAGAGACAGCCCCCCCCCCCCCAGTGGGAGTTGTCTATCTAGAGCTAAAACCTAGGTGCTAAAACTGATTGCACCTAGGTTTTATCAGCTGTTTTTCTGGCTCACCTGGGGTAAACTTAAATTAACTTTCCTAGAAGAAAGCACTCTCTTCCCCACATGACAAGCTAGCAGAAGGACCTCTGAATCTCCCGGCCTTAGAAAGGTAAGGCCTACCCCACCCCACTGGGGTGGAGGAAGGCTCTAGATTTTTCCCACATGAACCTCTCCTTCTCATGATGGGTGCCCTCTGTTACTTTTACTTCTACTGATTGTTTAGCTAAACAATATAAGTTTTGTTAAACTTTCCATGTTTTCTCCCCACACTGGTGGCTGGAAAACTCTGTAACTACCTATGTTCCCTTAAATAATAAAGTCTCCCACTATACCCTATTATCTTGTTGTCTATGATTTTAATTCTTTAACTTTGTAGGCAAGAATCTGGGCACTCCTCAAATTTTGGGGTGCATTAGAATTTTGCTGGACATTATTTAAATTCTAACCCCCAGCTCACCCCATTACAATAGTTTTGAGTACTTAGTCCAGAACAATGACTTTATTTTTACATCAGTTCTAACAAGTCAGGGGCATAAATGTAAATTTATTTGAAAAGATTATGGAAAACATTTTATTTAATTCTTATTATGTAAATTATATGTAAAGCATAAGTAAATAAGGATGAAAACATAATTAATATAAATTGACAGTCATTAGGTGAATGGGCATGCAAAAAGCGTATTTGAATTTTTCCAACTACAATCTTTGTTTTGCTTATTTTCCCATGCATAATGGAAAAATGCTTTATTAGAGATTTTATTTCCACAATCACTAAAATTGGCAAGAGAGCTGGGGTTACGGTTCAGTGGTGAAAGGTGCTTGCTTGAAAAGCCAGCAAGCTGGAGTTTACTTCCCCAGAACCCCCATAAAACAGATACACAAAGTAATCTGTCCTAGTCAGCCACAAGCCACTGGCATGAATCTCCACACCAGGTACAGTTTGGGGAGGAAAATATTTATTAAAGTAACAGATCTAGAATGGCAAAAGAAGCTGGACCCCTTTTACAGATCCAAGCAGAGAGAGAGAAAAAAATCAGTACCTCCAGCTAACACACTCTAACTCCAACTGGCAAATAGCAGGACCTCCAGGCCTGAGCTCAGACTACTCTTTGCATATGTATATCTGGAATTTCACATCCACCTCAGAAATACCTTAGGGCTGAAGCCTATTAGGCCAGGCCAAGGTGACACACCCTCCAGTCAAGAAGCTGGAGAAAAACTGATAAACTCTTGAATCTATTGGGGGACATTCTTTCGAACTACCACAGGCACCTTCTTCCAGAGCTGATTTAAAGTGTCAAGAAGCCCTGGTTTCACAGTTTCTCTCCTTCTCTCTTCTCTTCTCTTCTCTTCTCTTCTCTTCTCTTCTCTTCTCTTCTCTTCTCTTCTCTTCTCTTCTCTTCTCTTCTCTCTCTCTCTCTCTGTCACAAACACATAAATATGACTATTAAAATTGGTGCTATAGCAGGGGAGCTGAGGATTAGAATTTAGATAATACCCAACAAATTCCAATGCACCACAGAATTTAAGGAGTACCCAAATTTTTGTCTATAAAGTTAAAGAATTAAAATTATAGACATCCAGAGGATAATGTATAGTGGAAGACTTTATTTAAAAGAGAATGGGAAGTTACAGAGTTCTCCAACCACCAGTGTGAAGAGAACATGTGGGAGAGGGTTTAACAAAATCTATGCTGTTTAGACAAACAAGCAAAAGAAAAGATAACCCAGGGCTCCCATCATGAGGATAAAGGTTCATGTGGAAAAAATCTAGAGCTTTTCCCCACCCCAGGCATTAAACCATTAGACTGGGTGGGGGGAAGGTGTTAATTTTCTAAAGCCTGTAAATCCTTCTCCTAAAACGCCATGTGCAGGAATAAGAGACTGGACTTTGTTTCAGTGACTTTTTAAGACCTCCACCAGGTAAGCCAGAGAGACAGCTGGTTGGTCAATACCTGACCAATCAGTTTTAGCATCTAGGTTTGAACTCTAGCTAGAGACTCCTCCCACTCAAGGGGAGGAGGTCTATGGAACTTGCCTGAAGGAGTTAACTTTCACAGTGAGAGAGCTGAGGGACTGCAAGCAGCTTTCTCAGCCAGTTTTTTAGAGATATTACATCTTTAGTAACTTTCCTTGACCAGCGTTGACAGAGATGAACCCTTCCATCCTATGAGCTGAGCTACCCCTTGAGTCTCAGAGAACAAGCATGCTATAGGGTGAAGGAGCTATGAATCAGGGTCTTCACTTTTAACATGCCACAAAAAACTCTTGTGGTTTCACTTGCTTACTTACCTTCTATCACATTGGAGGGTTTGCTCATCTTAACTCCCAAATTACACTTAGCTTTTGTTTTAATAGTGATCATTTAATAGTTTACAGAAATAAACAGAAGTTAAAGATAAGGCTCTGAAAAGTAATGAGGAAACAGAGAAAGTGAGGGTAGTTTTAGGGAGGAACCAAGCTGTAGTATGTCATCTGGCATAGTTTAGGGATGAAGGATGTTAGAATAGAATTCAGCCTGTACATAAGTGGTGGGAAGGCCAACTTCATTCACAGTGCCCATCCCCCACTGTGAGGGCTCTCTGAGCTACATTGCTCAATGAACACATGAATGGGTTTGGAACTATACCACTTCAATCTTCTGCTATGGTTTGGATCATAAGTGTCCCTCAAAGATTCACATATTAAATTTAGTTGCTATGGGACTATTGGTAGGTGGTGGAACCTTCAGGACACAAGTGCTAGTGTAAGAAAGTTAGGTCTTTGGAACTGTGACTTAAAGAGGATAACGAGACTCTGGACACTTTCCCTCGCTTACCAATACCATGGGGTAAGTAGCTCTCATCCATATGTGCTCCCTGACATGATGTACTCTGTCACTAGAGACCCAAAGCAATGAGACTAAGTGTCTCAGGACTAAAACCTCTAAAATCCTGAGCCGAAATAGAATTTAAAATTATTTATCCAAGTTTAATCACTGCAATGGAAAGCTGACTAACACTCCTTCCTTACTCCAAGGAGGCTTCAAGAAAGCCCCAGGTCATTTTTGAATCCAGGTTACTCACCTGCGATTCAATGACATGCCAGAAAAAGACCAAGGTGGCTGTACCCAGATTCTCTCATTGAGAAGCTGAATGAATCTGGACACATTTCTTATTCTATCTAAAGCCTGAGTTTCCTTTTCTATAATAGGTCTACAGTTGAGAAAGTTTAAAATATTTTCTTTTTACATTTTTGGCACAAAGCAAGCAATAAATTATTAGTAATCAACATTACTTCAGCTATTGCTAATGTTCTACTTATTATCATATATGTCTTGAGGTATCTCCAGAGTTGTGTTGTGGGTGTGGGCTTGCATTGTATAGAAAGATTCCATAGAGAATGCACAAACCACTCTATGTTAAGATCTAGTGGATGGGAGACTGTTTCCAGAAGGGATGAACAGGCTCACATTGGACTCAGGAAGGAATTAGAGCTTCAGCTCTGCTTTAAGCACAGGTGAATATGACTGTGGTATTGCATAGGCCATCTTTCCTATCACAGATTTGGGGCACATGAATAAATTCCTTGAAAATGTGAGGGGGACCATATGAGATGACATTTGAGAGGGTCATGAGGTGATTCTGGAAACCTGACTTCTCAAATATAGTGACCATTCTTGAGTAGTTTCAAGGTTCCAGGCAGCTTTGTAAGAGATTACCAGTAAATTAAAAGGGAAAAAAACATGATAAGGAATAGAGGTTATTACCCTCCACATAAATGAAGAATTTAAAGGCAGATTGTGTTGAAAACAAAACAAAGTTTCATGTTGCTTATAAGTCAATGTCATGGGATAAATAGTAATACTGAAATCCTTTCATAAAAAGATTTCTGGGAAAAGGAACATGGCAAATGCAAGCATGAAGAAAGAACTTGTGACAACATTAAAATGGGACAGGGTGGAATTTCAGGTTAAAGGCATTTAGCAGCTTAAAGAAGTATATGATATCATGGAGGGTTCTCCAATAGAAAAAGAGGAAAATAACAGAGCAGATACAGTATCTCAATTGATGAAGAACCATCAGTTTCCAAAATAGATAAAAGACATCAAGCCAATTATTCAAGAATTGCCACAAACTCAACCAGAATAACGGAAAACCTTTAATAGATAAATGACAACAAAATTGTTTAAAAAAACAAAGATTACTAAAACAATTACAAGGAATATGGCTATTTTAAACCAGAGAACTGTAGGATGATATCTTCATAAAGGAGCATTATACAAAGAATTAGAAGAAGAAAGATAATGAAAATTTAAGTTTCTAAGATTATAACATTACTAGGGAGGGAGGGAAGGAGGGAGGATGGTTAACCATGTGTATTACATTGTAATATGTCACCTCATCCATTATATTTCACTATAACGTGTCATGCCATCTGGAAAAAAGTGAACACATGCTACCTACTGAAACAAGTGTGAAAAAAGACTGAAAGCAAAAGGGAGATAGAAAGATTTAATTGTAAAGACATTTTTAAAAGTGAAGGTATAACTATCAGACAATATTAAGTCTGTAAAGAAAGGAGCATTATTTGAGATCAAGAGATATTCCATTGAGACAAAAGATCAATCCAATAAGAATTATAGACAAGAATTATAAATTTATATGAATCCAGTAATTGTGGAGGAACTGCCCCCCTCCACACCTGCTCAACACAACCATGAAGAACCATTGGCACCAGGACCTCGTGTGGAGTATGGCAACAGTATCTCTGCTGGCCCTGGTCTTTCTGGCCCTTCAATATGAGTTTTCTTTGACATCTGGGTGGTTGCTGCTTATATTTAAACTTTCCAAACTAAATCCCTCACTTCACAAAGAAACCCAAAGTCCAGACTCAGAAAGCCTTCTCTAAGCTGAATCAGATATCAGGTTATCTGATATCTTGTGAGGAAAATGCCTCCATATTGTGGGGCTTACTCAAGAAACATTTTCCTTGCCTTCAAGTAACATACTCAGAGGAAGACCATCTTTCATGATAGTAGATCAAATAAAATATGAGAAAAAAGAATGTAGAAAGAAACAGATACAAGATATAAAATACCAAAAGAGAGTTCATATACAGGCAAAACTACAGCACAAATTCAAAAAGAATTCAAAGTCAAAAATCAAATGTAAGGTGAGAGAAAGGCAAGATTTTCCTTCCCATTTAGTGCCAGAATTGCCCCATAAGGTACACACTGTCACATCTCCTTTTAGAGGATCACACATCTCAATCCTTACATTTGAGTATAGTTTAGAACAACTTTTAAAGTTATGATGTAACAACCACATTGAGACGTGGAGACTTATATGAGGTCCTTGTTTCCTGTCACTCTGTGTAGAAGCTGGTTTGCATGGAAGGGAGTTTGAAGTTTGCACTGTCTACTAAGTCTTTGGTAAGTGGCATTATTCTGGCATGAAATCACAGAGCTCCTACTGTCTTCAAAAGGCTGCCGTGATGGTTCAACTCAAGATGATAAGTAGGCAAGACCAGTCACAGAGCAACAGAGTTCAGAAGAGGGAAGGTAGCTCAACTGCATATTTAATGATGGCTGTGTGTGAAGTTAGACTAGGTTGGCATGGTCAGCATCCTGAATCTTTTCCATGTACCTAATACAAACCAAGCATATGGCATCCATTCTTAGATGTGACTTTGTTATTCTGTGCAGAAGCAGTAGACCATCGAATTTCCGGGATATCAGAAGAAAATCAGAAGGCAAAACATAGTACACTGCAGTGTTCCTCTAATTCTTCACAGAGCTCCTTGTCTGCTTGCCCAGGGACAACAGAGACTGTTATCCAACAGAGACAGTCACCACTGTGCACTATGTTGGGGTGCTTATCTGGAGAAGAGGGGGTGAGTTGCCTAGGTTGGTTAACAAACCAAGTTATTTTTTAAAGTGAGTGTGTGTACACATATGTAAATGTGTACATGAGTGCACATTTGTGTCTGTGTGTCCATGCATGTGTACATTGTAAGCTCCTATGTATACATGTCTGTGTGTATGCACAATGTCTGTGTACATGTATGTATGCATGTATTTGTACATGTCTACTTTTGTAGCTCATGTTGTATACATTTGTGTGTATAGTTATGCCTGTGTGCTCATCTGAAAGCATGTGTGTGCATTTGTATGTGTGTGTGCATGGGTGTGCACTTGCTTGTATATGTTCTTTTTTAAAAATATTTTCATTGTCAATAATTAAATACATTGAATGAGCAAATCTTGTGATGGTACTCCCAATTCCTTCCTCTCTGTCCCCAACTTCCTGGGGGGGGCGTCCTCCTTGGTGGGCATACTGGATCAGTCCATGGGATAGGTGGTTATGAATTGCACAAGAGGTAGCCAATATTCGTTGAGGCCATCCTGAATGCCACACATAACAGTGAAGAAAAGAAAGTCCCTGATGTCAGGGAACTTAATTTCTACTTGCAAGCAGGCAATAAACAGATAAAATGATAATGTATATATTTAAGGTATGCTGAAAAATACCCTAAATAAAGCAAAAGTAAAACAGGGAATGTCCGAAAATGAAGAAATTACTATATGATGTACTTGATTAAAGAAGGCACCATTTATAAAGTAGAACTTTTGCAAAAGCACAAGGAAAATGAGAAAAGCAAACATTAAGTGCCCCTGTAGACATAAACCCATCAGAGGGCATGAAGTGAAAATCAGTAAATGTAGGTGTCTCCTGCTTCAGAAACAAGGAGGTGATCCTGGAGCTAGATAGGGTGACATGGGGAAGAGGAGAAAGGAAGAGGGTGTGATGGTTAAATATATTGTCAATTTGACCTGTTTAATAATCTACAGTAATCTTGGATGAGTCTCTGAGCTTGCCTGCAGAAAGGACTGACAAAAGGAGGAGGTCCTGTCTCCAAAGTGAACCCTTCCACCAGAGTGGGTGGGCCTTCCAGAATGGGGATTGGACATAAGGAAGTTTGAGGGGAAGGGAACCTCTTTTCCTTCCTCCCCTGGCTGTTGGTGCTTGTTCAGGACTTGCATTCAAATCCTGCTCTCCTACCCTTCTTGGACATTAGAACCCAGTTTCCTCGGCCTCACATTGTGGACTGAAGAGCAGCCGCTCCCCAGGGTGCCATCAGGCCTTCTGGGCTGGATTGGGACTGCTGAGATATCCAGCCACATGGACTGAACAGCTACTGGTTTCTTCACCAATGGGCCTGCATACTGCTATTGTTGGGCTGTTGTATGATACCCCAATAAATTCCCTTTTATTATAATCCGTTTTATCACCTCAGTTTCCTCCAGAGAACCCTGACTAATACAGAGGGCACGAGATGATGACATAAAAGTGGTGTAGGAGTAAGAAAGCCTCATAGCCTGTGGTAAGGACTTGGGCCCCTATTAATATGAATGAATCCACTGGAAGAGTTTGAACAGAATGACATAAGAAACTGACATTTTTTTGAACCTTCACCTTTAGCTTCCTTTGGAGAGCAGACAAGTGGAACAAGAGTTAAAGCTTGGAGATTAGAGATGTAAAGGATATTGAAAGAATCACACTGGTAGTTTTGTTTAGCCAGCATGATATTCTGTCATGGCTATGCCACAGAAGCAAGATGCTAATCCCTTCCTCCATTCCTCCACTAGATTTGGTTCAAACAATGCAAGCTAGAGGGCATGGCAGGTTTATTATACAAGTGAGGCTTGGGGAGGATAGGGAAGACCTCAGGAACTGGTCCATAAATTCCAAACCTGCTCTTGGGAGAGAGAAATTGTGGTGATTTGAAATGTAAAATGTCCCTCATAGCCTCATGCGCTTGTTACTAAGCCTCATGCTGAATTCCAAGGTAGTGGAGCCTCTGTGAGATGGAGCCTTGCTTGACAAGGTATGTCACTTGGATTAGCCCTCGGGGTATTATAGTCCAGACCCATTTGCTGCAGGTTGCTGTCTCACTTTTGCTGCTTCCTCCATGCTGAAGTGAAGTGAGAAGGTGTAACAACTAGATACCTGTCCTGCCATGTTGTCCCCACCGTGGTTAAGTTTCTCTTGACACTATTTCCTTCCATAAACTGTTACTTGTGCATTTCATCCCAATAATGAGAAGGTAACTGCTATAGCAATGAAGCATACCATAGATTTGGGGCTTTTCCTTGCAATGGTCAGGGCTAATCTGAAATCCCACATAAATCTTGATCATTCCATGGGATCTAAAGACAGGACAGCTGAGCTTTCATGAGCTTTCCCTATATGGGCTGATAAGAAAGGGATATCCTAAATGGCCAGGAGTAAAATATCAAAACATTGCTCCTGATTCTGTTATATAGCAGTGGAGATCAGAGGCTGGAACTGTTTTGAACACACAGGTATAATGTTTACAGGTGGAATGAGACTTGGCAGTGTAAGAGAGAAGGAAACTTATGACTGGTTCCCTTTCCCACTGTATCTTAGCAAATAAAAAATTTACACTATCTGAACAAATCAATAAGAAGGTTGTTTTATTTGCGCATGGATTTTTTTCACTTTCCATCAAAGGTTTTATTGAAATCTGAAAACATGTCCTTTACTTTTATTTAAAATCCTTTCCAACCTCCTCTAGTATCTTTCTTGGGAACAATGACAGTGCTCTGCAAACAGAACTTTTCAAATACTTATTGGTTGGAAGAATTTACACAATAATATACTAGAAGCTTTTGTGGGCTCAAACTTTTATGCTTCCTTGCTTACCACACAAGTTGAACACTGGTTTTCAAGTGAAATTTTCTTCAGTGTCCTAAATTGTACTGGAATTACATACTAGTATGTATCATAGATATACTTAAATATCCGAGACATGTTAAGAAATCTTTTACTTGAGCATTTATTTCAAAAATGACCTTTTATTGTTTTATAGCTAATAATTAAGGAGGCAGATCTCTGATGATAAAATGGCTCTAAAATAGTAACTTAGAAATATAATTTTTATTTCCTCTTTCCCAGTAAACCAAGAAAATAAATAACATGGCTCTTCTCTCCCTTTCCTAAGACTTGTCAGTATATGAGAGGACTGGTTCAGCAACCTTGCCAATGTTCTTACAGTGACATAGGCAAGCACTGACCACAGGCGTGAAAGCTTTGGAAACTGTTATATGAGCAGCTTTACTACAAACAAAATGCTTCTCCTAAGACCCTTTCCTCCTCTGTCCTTTCAAATACAAATGGATTGGTTTTACTATTAAAGATATCCTGAGGAAATTTAATTTATAGTGTATAAATTAGAAAATCTATAAGAGTGATTTTTAAAACAGGATTTTAAAATGAAGTCATATATATTATGGCAGAACAGAAGAAAAGCGCTAAGCAAGATATAAGAATTTTTAATGAACACATAAAATTGGTAGAGCTCCAACATTCTTCATTTCTTGAAATTTAGTAAGATTAAAGTCAATAGAACCTTCATGCATTTAAACTTTAAAATATATTGCATGCTTGTAGACATTTTTGTGAGTTATTCTTTTGAAAACAAAGGGAGGTTAAAATGTAAAACACATGTAACCATTTTAGATCACTTTATTCTTACTTTAGTCATCTGAAGTGCATATAATTATTCAATATAAAACCCAGAATTATCATATCTTAGTTATCCCTTCTCAAAGGGAAACATAAGTTTTCATGTGATTTCTAAAAGAAAGATTTAAAAATTTAAAACCAATATGATATGAAGCTATAACAATTGTTTTCGCAACTACGGAAACATTTTTGGAATCATTACAGACTGTACTGTCTAAACACACTGAAAGTGTTTTTTAGAATGTCTCCAGTGGCTATTTGCTATGTCCAATGAATGCTGCCTTTCAATTTTCTTAATGTCTGACAAATCTGATGCTTGAACTAAACTATAGGTCAAGCCGTGCTGTGCTTTACTTTTACTTGGACTTGTACAGAAGACAAGTTTTTGAAGGGACAGGCCCTTGGTGCATGCTTGGGACTTTTCTAACTTCTTTGTTCTTGAAGGGCTTCAATATATGTTTTCTATGTTAAAATGATGGGCTCTATACAAAGTTCAAACATTGAAAAATAATTCATCAGAAATATTTGGTTATTTTTTGTTTTTTTTTCTTTGATATGACCTAAGTGATTTAGATTTAGTTATTCAGAAACATCAGCTGAGTTGCAGGTCTACTTTAACATAAAGTGACACAGAAGATTTTTTTCCCAAGAAAGAGGATGAGTTTTAAAGAAATATGAGCCAGCTATTCAAGTGGCTACTTGTCTTAGAGAAAATAGGCAACAAAGAAAGCAAATAGCTTGAGACTGAAATCGTATCGGACCCCTGGCAGCACTAAGAATCTCTTTAGGGTCTTACTTTTTCTTAGTTTTCATTATACCTTTACTTTACTATTATTTTAAATCTTATAATCTCCTTTAGAATAATAGTTTTTGCAAGTGTGTGTGGTGTGGTATGTGTAGTGTCTGCCAGTGCCTCGAGTACCTGCGTGTGGAGGATAGAGGAAAACACCGAGTGACCATCTTCTCCCGTCACTCAGCTGCCTATTTCCCCAAGACAGTGTCCCTCTCAGTGCAGAGCTGCTGTTGGTCAGTGATCCTTTGATATCGACCCCAGCAGTTCTCTGGGGTTACAGACAGGTGGCCATGCCCAACTTTTTACATGGGATCTGGAGAGTGAAACTTGGCAGTTTCTGTCCCAAGATGCCCTCATGCTTAAGTGGCAAGTGCTCGACTGCTGAGCCATCTCTCCAGCCCCAGACTATTGGTAATGTGCAAAAATTCTCACATAGCTCAGTATTGCTGAAGGCTGATTAAGATTAACTTGTAGACCAAGAGAGCGCAGGCTATTGTTGGCACTCTGAATGGAATGTGGCAGCCGCTTCTAGGGAAGATATTGATACCTTACTCTAGAGAAGTATTCCCTCAGGTCAACATTCCCTCAGAGCAAAATATAGACACAGAGTTGTCTATCTTATTCACAAATCGGAAAAGTGTGAACTGTGATAGACTTGAAGAGCCTATTTAGGTTTCTCAATCTTGTCAACACAATTGCTTGAAAGCCCCAATGTCTCAGTCTAGACATGAGGCCACAAATGGATCTCAAAACTTTTTCCTCAATAAGTAGCTCCCTCAGATCTTCCTTGGTTAATTCGTTATTCAGTACTTTTTCATGTTTTCTGAATTTATTATGTGGTCATAACCGAGAAGCTATGATTGCAGTGCTAATGAGAGAAAATCACAGATAAAACATCCATGTCTCCTCTCTCATCTACCTTCCATGTTCTTAGCCTTTGCAGTAGGTTTCTGTGCCTGAGCCCAAGGCACAGGCAGTGTGCAAATACTTACAATGACCCTTGGCTTTCTGGTGGGATGGGAATAGCAGTGTGTAAGCATATGTAGTGACCAAGCATCAAAGAAGGAAACTCAGTGATAATCTTGACACATTAGTAAATTCTCACCAACGCTTTACTATATGATAAGGAAAGATGTTTCTGAGAGCTACCCTTGGAAACACTGCCAGAGAGCCCTCTGCTGTGGAAAGATGACATTGGTGCCATATTCTTTGTTACATTCAAAGAGACAGAAACCATTTGGTGCTTTAAGCAAGAACTGGCATAACATAGAGAATTTGATGCTTATGAAATTCTTGGAAGTTATTTTTATTTTTTGTGGTGGTGAGTCTTGACCCCAAGGCCTTATGCGTGCTAGGCAAGTGCTCTACTAATGAGCTGCATCCTCAACCAGGATGTGGTTTTAAAGTACAGTTTCTTGGCTCATCCAGGATTAGAGCAACATGTCATCATTAGAACTCTGACTGGAAAATAAAGATAGGACCGATGCCTCTAAAACTGCCCTTGTTCAGGGCAGCATGGATACAGACTATGAACTATTACCTGGAATAATCTCAGCACAATCAAGCTCCGGACCAGAAATAGCCAAACCAGGCACAAAGATGGGCTCTACTTCACTTTGCCTTCTAAATTTTTGGTAACTTCCTCTATATTGTGGACTAATTTATAGCCAGAAACCTAGCTGCAAGTATCTAGAAAGGCAGAATAGAGACAAAATGGGCTAGTTCATAATAGCAGACATTTGAATCTCCAAAGTGGATGTGGGAAAGGGCAGAAGGTTCTTCACCACATCTAATGAGTCAGACTCTGGAACACAAGACTGCCGTTTTAATAAACAGCTCCTCAGCATAAGTAATTCTCATATTTGGGAAACATGTACAGATGATCAGGATTGATCCTGATTTCATATGATAACTATAGAGACAATATTTTCACAGATGTACATATTGTGTGAGTGTATATATATATATATATGTGTGTGTGTATGTGCATGTATATACATATGTATATGTATGTGTGTGGTGTGTGTGCATATATGTGCTAGAGCTTGTGGATGTATGTCTGTCTCTTTCTATTTTATTTAATTTTTTAAATATTTTATTTATTTATTTTCAATCAGCGAGAGAGAAAAAACGAGAGAGAGAGAGAGAGAGAGAGAGAGAGAGAGAGAGAGAGAGAGAGAGAGAGCACACCAATGTCCACCACTAGTGGGTCTGGCCTATGTGGGTCCTGGGGAACTGAACCCAGGGCCCTAGGCACTGGAGGCAATTGCCCCAACCTCTGAGCCATCTCTCCAGCTCCCCTTTCTACTTTATTTATTGAGACACTCTCTCCCAGATCTCTGACTCAGTTAGTCAAGCTCGCCCTTACACGGAGGAGGAACCTGCCTGTTTCTGCCTTCCCAGAGCTGAGATTACGGACGCATATCATTATACCTGTCATTTGCATATTTGCTGGGATTTTGATCTCAGGGACTCATGCTTATTCAGCATGTGCTTTATCCACTGAGCCCTCCACCTAGCTACCAGAAAATATTTTTCTAAGTGTATGTATTTATTTGCAAGGAGAGAGAGAGAGAGAGAGAGAGAGAGAGAGAGAGAGAGAGAGAGAGAGAGAGAGAGAGAGAGAATGAACATGCCAGGGCCACCAGCCACTGCAAATGAACTTGAGATGCATGCACCATTTTATGCATCTGTCTTTAAGTGGATACTGGGGAATCAAATCTGGATCATTAGGCTTTTCAGGCAAACGTTTTATCTGCTAAACCATCTCTCTGTCACCCAGAAAATATATGTATATTTTTTTATTTTTCAAGGTAGGGTCTCGCTCTAGCCCAGGCTGACCTGAATTCACTACTTATTCTTAGGGTGCCCTTGAACTCATGGTGATATTCCTTCCTCTACCTCCCAAGTGCTGGGATTAAAGGCATGCGCCACCATGCCTGGCCTCAAAAAATATTTTTATGAGACAATTTAAAACAATTAAAATGGAGGCATGTGCTAGAGAGATGGTTCAAGATGGTTAATGCGCTTGCCTACAAAGCCTAATGGCCTGTGTTCAATTCCCCAATATCCACGCTAAGCCAGATGCACAAAGTGGCACAGGCATTTGGAGTTTGTTTGCAGTGACTAGAGGCCCTGATATGCCCATTCTCTCTCTCTCTCTCTCTCTCTCTCTCTCCGTGTCTCTGCTTCAAAATAAATAATTTTTTTTTAAAAATGAGTCATATACCATTTAGGTTTGTGGCAGATTCTCTTCTGAATCAGAAAATGAAATGCTTCTCACCTCAAGTAATTGTTCATTCTACAAGGCCAAATGGAGAAAAATGTTCCTCGTCTATATTTGCTCTTTTTAGTTCCTCATGAAATTGGGACAACTATTGATAATTTGATGACTGCATTGTATCACAGAAGTTTGCCTAGGAGTCTCTCTGGAGATATTTTGAAATAATAACCCATTCAGACCTTGAAACTTATTCTTTTTTAGCTTTCTGGCAGGGAAATGTAGCATCATTCCAAAGGGAAAGAAAAATCCCTCATTTTGGAAAGAAAAATTACATATTCTATGTCTAAGTGAATACTTCTATTGAACAAATACTTACATAAGGCAGCTGAGAATTTATACATTTAGATGTTAGATTGCTCAATTCAATAATTACTGGCATTCATAATTTCAAAGAAGAACACAAAATCAGCCTCGAATACTACCTTGCTTACTTTGCACAAATGTCAGCAGGATTAATGAAAGGATGGATTCCCCATTGGGGTATGCTTTGCATTGGATAATGCATAGAAAGT